>JAACNH010001185.1:20499-94404 GCA_019447015.1 Hymenochirus boettgeri
GGCAAAGGGCCATTTGGCCTTTTCCTCTGAGCTGATTTTAAGGCAGCCAGAGACTTCACCCAACTCCCCGGTACACTCAAGCCAGGACGCCGTCCACCCACCAGCCTGTGGCAATGGGTTCCTCTACCTCCGCCAAAAGAGGCTCTTACTCCCCTCCAGCCATGGGCCTAGATATTTCCTCAGCTATTTCAAGGCATCCAGAGACTGTAACCCTTCACCTGTTACTTTCAATCCAGGGATGCTGCTCACCCCACCAAAACAGGGCAAGGTCCTGGGGGGTCTCCTCTTCTCTCTGCTGGGCTGGGGGACCTGGGCAGCTGCTGTGGCCCCCCAGCCATCTTGGATGTCCGATGAGCCCCCCGATCTTCACAGGCCATTCCTTTCCATCGTCATTGTATGCTGGAACAAGCCTGCCAGTTAAGTGTGAGAAGCAGAAGAAAAAGGTTCTATGACCACTGGTATTCCCAATTGGTCTCCCATCCAGTACTGACCAGGCCTGCCCTGCTTAGTTCCATGTCAACAGGATCAGTGCATTGGGCGGTTGGCCAAGGGCCATTGGCCTTTTCCTCTGAGCTGATTTTAAGGCAGCCAGGAGACTTTCAACCCACTCCCCGGTACATGAAGCTTGGACGCCGCCACCCACCAGCCTGTGGCAAGGGGCTCCTCTACCTCCAGCCAAGGAGGCTCGTACTCCCCTACCCATGGGCCTAGTATATTTCCTCTGGCTGATTCAAGGCATCCGAGATAACCCTTCCTGTCTTTCATCCAGGGATGCTGCTCACCCACCAAGCATGGGCCAAGGTCCTGGGGGTCTCCTCTCTTCAGCTGGGCGGGGGGATCCTGGCAGCTGCTGTTGGCCCCCAGCCATCTTGGATGTCCCGATGAGCCCCCGATCTTCACAGGCATTCCTTTCCATCGTCATTGTATGCTGGAACAAAGCCTGCCAGTTTAGGTAAGCAGAAGAAAAGGTCTATGACCCTGGTATTCCGTTGGTCTCCCATCCAGGTACGTGACCAGGCCTGCACCTGCTTAGCTTCCAATGTCACGACAGGATCAGGTGACATTGGGCTGGTGTGGCCAAGGGCCATGTGGCCTTTACCTCTGAGTGATTTTAAGGAAGCCAGAGACTTTCATCACACTCCACGGTCCACTGAAGCTTGGACGCCGCTACCCACCAGCCGTGGCAATGGGGCTCCTCTCCTCCAGCCAAAGGAGGCTACTTACCTCCCCCTCCAGACTGGGGCCTAGATATTTCTCTGGGGCTGCTCACCCACCAATCAGGGGGAAGGTTCTGGGGGGGTTCTCCCTCTTCTGCAGCTGGGCGGGGGGATCCTGGGCAGCTGCTGTTGGCCCCAGCCATCTTGGATGTCCCGATGAGCCCCCCATCTTCACAGGCCATTCCTTCCATTGTCATTGTAGCTGGAACAAGCCTGCCCGTTGAGTGAAAGCAGAAGAAAAGGTCTATGACACCTGGTATTCCCAGTTTGTCTTCCATCCAAGTGCTGACAGCGCACCTGCTTAGCTTCCAATGTCACAGGATCAGGTGCATTTGGGTGGTGTGGCCAAGGGCCATTGGCCTTTCCTTGAGCTGATTTTAAGGCAGCCAGAGACTTTCACCCACTCCGGTAACATGAGCTTGGACGCCGTCACCCACCAGCTGTGGCAATGGGGTCTTCCTCTCCTCCAGCCAAAGGAGCTCTTACTCCCCCTCCAGCCATGGGGCCTAGATATTTCCTCTGGGCTGTCACCCACCCAAGACAGGGCCAAGGTCCTGGGGGGGTCTCCCTCTTCTCTTCGCTGGGCTGGGGGGATCCTGGGCAAGCTGGTTGGCCCCCAGCCATCTTGGATGTCCCGATGAGCCCCCCAATCTTCACAGGCATTCTTCCATGTCATTGTATGCTGGAACAAGCTGCCAGTTGAGTGAAGCAGAAGAAAAGGTCTATGACACCTGTATTCCCAGTTGTCTCTCATCACAGTGCTGACCAGGCCTGACCTGCTTAGCTTCCAATGTCAGACAGGATCGGTGCATTTGGGTGGTGCGCCAAGGCCATTGGCCTTTTCCTCTGAGTGATTTAAGGCAGCCAGAGACTTTTCACCCACTCCCCGGTACACTGCAGCTTGGAGCCGCTCCACCCACCAGCCTGTGGCAATGGGCTCCTCTAACCTACAGCCAAAGAGGCTCTTACTCCCCTCCAGCCATGGGGCCTAGATATTTCCTCTGGGCTGATTTCAAGGCATCCAGGACTGAACCATTCACTGTATTTAATCCAGGGATGCGTGCTCACACCCACCAAGCATGGGGACAGGTCCTGGGGGGTCTCCCTCTTCTCTCAGCGGGCTGGGGGGATCCTGGGCAGCTGCTGTTGGCCCCCACCATCTGGATGTCCGATGAGCCCCCCGATTTCACAGGCCATTCCTTTCCATGTCATGTATGCTGGAACAAGGCCTGCCAGTTGAGTGAAGCAGAAGAAAAGGTCTATGACACCTGGTATTCCCAGTTGTCTCATCCCAGTGATGCCCAGGCCGCACCTGCTAGCTTCCAATGTCAGACAGGATCAGGTGCATTTGGGCTGGTGCGCCAAGGGCCATTGGCTTTTCTCTGAGCTGATTTTAAGGCAGCCAGGATTCACCACCACTCCCCGGTACAATGAGCGTCTTGGAGCCGCTCACCCACCAGCCTGTGCAATGGGGCTCCTCTACCTCCAGCCAAAGAGGCTCTTACTCCCTCCAGCCATGGGGCCTAGATATTTCCTCTGGGCTGATTTAAGGCATCCAGACTTAACCCATTCACCTGTACTTTTAATCCAAGGGATGTGCTCACCCACCAAGCAGGGGCAGGTCCTGGGGGGTTCCCTCTTCTCTCAGCTGGGCTGGGGGGATCTGGGCAGCTGCTGTTGGCCCCCAGCCATCTTGGAGTCCGATGAGCCCCCCGATTTCACAGGGGCATCCTTTCCATATGTCATTGTAGCTGGAACAAGCCTGCCAGTTGAGTGAAGCAGAAGAAAAGGTCTATGACACCTGGTATCCCAGTTGCTTCCATCAGGGCTGACCAGGCCTGCACCTGCTTAGCTTCCAATGTCAGACAGGATCAGGTGCATTGGTGCTGTGCAGCCAAGGGCCATTGGCCTTTTCCTCTGAGCTGATTTTAAGGCAGCCAGAGACTTTCACCCACTCCCCGGTACAATGCAAGTTGGATGCCGCTCACCCACCACCTGTGGCAATGGGGCTCCTCTACCCTCCAGCCAAAGAGGCTCTTTACCCCCTCCAGCCATGGGGCCTGATATCTCTGGGCTGATTTCAAGGCATCCAGAGACTGTAACCCATTCCACCTGTACTTTTCAATTCAGGGACTGCTACCCACCAAGCAGGCAGGTCCTGGGGGTCTCCCTCTTCTCTCGCTGGGCTGGGGGGGATCCTGGGCAGCGGCTGTTGGCCCCAGCCATCTTGGTGTCCCGATGAGCCCCCCGATCTTCACAGGCCATTCTTCCATCGTCATTGTATGCTGGAACAAGCCTGCCAGTTGAGTTAGCAGAAAGAAAGTATTATGACACCTGGTATTCCTGGTCTCCATCCAGGTACTGACCAGGCCTGCACCTGCTTAGCTTCCAATGTCAACAGGATCAGGTGCATTTGGGGCTGGTGTGGCCAAGGGCATTGGCCTTTCCCTCTGAGCTGATTTTAAGGCAGCCAGAGACTCACCCACCCCCGGTACATCAAGCCAGGACGCCGCTCACCCACCAGCTGTGGCAATGGGGCTCCTCTAATCCAGCCAAAGAGGCTTTACTCCCCCTCAGCCATGGGGCCTGATATTTCCTCTGGGTCTGATTTCAAGGCATCCAGAGACTGTAACCCATTCACTGTACTTCAATCCAAGATGCGCTCACCCACCAAGCAGGCAGGTCCGTGGGGTCTCCCTCTTTCTCTAGCGTGGGCGGGGGATCCGGGCAGCTGCTGTTGGCCCCCAGCCATCTTGGATGTCCGATGAGCCCCCTGATCTTCACAGGCCATTCCTTTCCATCGTCATTGTATGCTGGACTTTTAAAGCCTGCCAGTTGAGTGAAGCAGAAGAAAAGGTCTATGACACCTGGTTTCCAGTGTCTCCTCCAGGTCGTGACCAGGCTGCGCACCTGCTTAGCTTCCAATGTCAACAGGATCAGGTGCATTTGGGCTGGTGTGGCCAAGGGCCATTGGCCTTTCCCTCTGAGCTGAATTTAAGGCAGCCAGAGACTTTCCCCACTCCCGGTACACTCAAGCCAGGGAGCCGCTCACCCACCAGCTCGTGGCAATGGGGCTCCTCTAACCTCCAGCCAAAGAGGCTCTACCCCTCCAGCATGGGGCTAGATTTCCTCTGGCTGATTTCAAGGGATCCAGGACTGTAACCCATTCACCTGTACTTTCAATCAGGATGCTGCTCCCACCAACACAGGTTCATGGGCTGGGTCTCCCTTTCTCTCAGCTGGGCTGGGGGGATCCTGGGGGGACTGCTGTTGGCCCCCAGCCATCTTGGATGTCCTGATGAGCCCCCCGATCTTCAAGGCCATTCCTTTCCATCGTCATTGTATGCTGGAACTTTTAAAGCCTGCCAGTTGAGTGAAGCAGAAGAAAAGGTATAGACACGGTATTCCGTGGTTCCATCCAGGTACTGACCAGGCCTGCACCTGCTAGCTTCCAATGTCAGGAAGGTCAGGTGCATTGGGCTGGTGTGGCCAAGGGCCATTGCCTTTCCCTCTGAGCTGATTTTAAGGCAGCCAGGAGACTTTCACCCATCCCGGTACACTCAACCAGGGACGCCGCTCACCCACAGCCTGTGGCAATGGGGCTCCCTCTAACCTCACCAAAGAGGCTCTTAATCCCCTAGCCATGGGGCCTAGATATTTCCTCTGGTCTGATTCTGTTAGTCCCAATGTTCTCACCATCCAGGACTGACAGGCCGCACCTGCTTAGGCTTCCCAATGTCAGACGGACAGGTGCATTGGGGCTGGTGCAAGCCACAGGCCATTGGCCTTTTCCTCCTATGCTGATTTTAAGGCAGCCAGAGACTTTTCCCTCACTTCAATCACCCACTCCCCGGTAACATTGAAACTTTGGGACGGCCGCTCACCCCCCACCCCTGTGGGCAATGTGGCTCCTCTAATCTCCAGCCAAAAGGCTCTTACTCCCCCTCCATCAGCCATGGCGCCTAGATATTTCACTCTTGGCTGATCATTCAAGCATCCAGAGACTGTACCCATTCACCTTACTTTCCAATCCATGGGATGCTGCTCACGCCACCAAACGGGGCAAGGTCTGGGGGGGTCTCCTCTTCTCTCCGCTGGGCTGGGGGATCCTGGTCACTACTGTTGGCCCCACCATCTTGGATGTCCGATGAGCCCCCCGACTTCACAGGCCATTCCTTTCCATCGTCATTGTAACGCTGGAAACTTTTTAAAGCCTGCCATTGAGTGAAGCAGAGGAAAAGGTCCTATGACAACCTGTGGTCATGCCCATCCAGGTCTTACCCAGGCCTGCGCCTGCTCTAGCTTCGCAATTTCGACCGAGTATCAGGTGCAGTTGGGCTGGTGCAGGCCATGGCATTTGTCCTTTCCCTCTGATCTTGATTTTAAGGCGCCAGAGACTTTTTCATTCATCACACCCACTCCCCCGGTACACTGCAAACCTGGAACGCCGCTCACCCCCACCACCTGTGGCAATGGGCTTCCTCTAACCCTCCAGCCAAGAAGGCTCTGTACTCCCCTTTCAGCCATGGGCCAGATCTTTCCTCTGGCTGATTTTCAAGGCATCCCAGAAGCACGTAACCCATTCACCCTGTCTTTCAATCCAGGGATGGCTGGCTCCCCCACCCAACAGGGGGCAATGTCCTGGGGGTCTCCTCTCCGTGCTGCGGCTGGGGGGATCCTGGCACTGCTGTTGGCCCCCTAGCCATCTTGGATGTCCGATACCCCCTGACCTTCACAGGCATTCCTTTCCATCTCATTGTTAGTGGACATGTGAACATCCTGCCAGTTAGTGAAGCAGAAGAAAAGGTCTATACACCTTGGTATTCCCATTGTCTCCCATCCAGTACTGACCAGGCCTGCACCTGCCAGCGTTCCAATGTCAGACAGGATCGGTGCATTTTGGCTTGGTGTGGCAAGGCCATTGGCCTTTCTTCCCTCTGAGCTATTTTAAGGCAGCCAGGACTTTCATCCCATCCCGTACACTCAAGCCATGTCGCCGCTCACCCACCAGCCGGTTGGCAAAGGGGCTCCTCTACCCTCCAGCCAAAGAGCTCTTACTCCCCCTCCAGCCATGGGGCCTAGATATTTCCTCTGGGCTGATTTCAAGGCATCCAGACTGTAACCCATTCCACCTGTACTTTCAATCCAGGATGCTGCTCACCCCCAGCGCATGGGCAGGTCCTGGGGTCTACCCCTCTTCTCTCTCGGCTGGGCTGGGGGATCCTGGGCTCTGCTGGTTGGCCCCCAGCCATCTTGGATGTCCCGATGAGCCCCCCGATCTTCACAGGCCATTCCTTTCCATCGTCATTGTACTGGAACAAGCCTGCTCAGTTGAGTGAAGCAGAAGAAAAGGTCTATGACACCTGGTATTCCCAGTTGGTCTCCCATCCAGGTCTGACCAAGGCCTGTCACCTGCTTAGCTTCCAATGTCAGACAGGATCAGGTGCATTTGGGCTGGTGTGCCAAGGGCTATTGGCCTTTCCTCTGAGCTGATTTTATGCAGCCAGAGACTTCACCCACTCCCCCGGTACACTGAAGCCTTGGGACGCCGCTCACCCACCAGCCTGTGCAATGGGGCTCCTCTATGCCCTCCGCCAAAGGAGGCTCTTACTCCCCCTTAGCCATGGGCCTAGAATTTCCTCTGGGCTGTTCAAGGCATCCAGAACTGAACCCATTCACGTAACTTCAATCCAGGATGCGCTCACCCACCAACATGGGCCAGGTCCTGGGGGGTCTCCCTCTTCTCTCAGCTGGGCTGGGGGAATCCTGGCATCTGCCTGTTGCCCCCAGCCATCTTGGATGTCCTCGATGAGCCCCCTGATCTTCACAGGCCATTCCTTTCCATTCCATGTATGCTGGAATCTTTAAAGGCCTGCCGGTTGAGTGAAGCAAAGAAAAGGTCTATGACAACCTGGTATTCCCAGTTTGTCTCCCATCCAGTACTGACCAGGCCTGCGCCTGCTTAGCTCCATGTCAGACAGGATCAGGTGCATTGGGCTGGTGTGGCCAAGGGCCATTGGCCTTTCCCTCTGAGCTGATTTTAAAGGCACCAGGACTTTCACTCATCACACTCCCCGGTACACTGCAAGCCAGGGACGCCGCTCACCCACCAGCCTGTGGCAATGGGGTCCTCTATCTCCAGCAAAGAGGCTCTTACTCCCCCTCCACCATGGGCCCTAGATATTTCTCTGGCTGATTCAGGCATCCAGAAGTACCCATTCACCTGTACTTTCAATCCAGGGATGCTGCCACCCACCAAACAGGGGCAAGGTCCTGGGGGGGTCTCCTCTTCTCTCAGTCGGCTTGGGGGATCCTGGGCAGCTCTTTGGCCCCCAGCCATCTTTGATGTCCCGAGAGCCCCCCGATCTTCACAGGCCATTCCTTTCATGTCATGTACGCTGGAACTTTAAAGCCTGCCAGTTGAGTGAAGCAGAGAAAAGGTCTATGACACCTGGTATCCGTGCCGCATCCAGTGCTGACCAGGCCTGCACCTCTTAGCTCCAATGTCAGACAGGATCAGTGCATTTGGGCTGGTGCAGCCAAGGGCCATTGGCCCTTCCTCTGAGCTGATTTAAGGCACCAGAGATTTCTCATTTCACCACTCCCCGGTACACTGAAGCCTTGGAGCCGGCTCACCCACCAGCCTGTGGCATGGGGCTCCTCTACCCTCCAGCCAAAGAGGCTCTTACTTCCCCTCCAGCCATGGGGCCTAGATATGTTCCTCTGGGCTGATTTCAAGGCATCCAGAGACTGTAACCCATTCACCTGTACGTTTCAATCCAGGGTGCTGCTCACCCCCAACAGGTCAAGGTCCTGGGGGGGTCTCCCTCTTCTCTCTGCTGGGCTGGGGGGATCCTGGGCAGCTGCTGTTGGCCCCCAGCCCATCTTGGATGTTCCCGAGAGCCCCTGAATCTTCACAGGCCATTCCTTTCCATCGTCATTGTATGTGTAAGGAAGTTCACTGTAACCTTTAGGAGAGGGCTGTCAGCGCTGGAAACAATGGTGAAGAGGCTGGTAACTGGCACACAATGGCTAGCGATCCACAGGCTGAAGGGAGTGTAACTGGAACAATGGCTGAGGCACAGTTGAAGGGATGCGTAACTGAACAAGGCTGAGGAAAGGCTGAAGGATGGTTGAAGTGGAACATGAGGCTGAGGCACAGGGCTAAGGGATGATACTGGAAACAATGGGCGTAGCACAGGCTGAAGGGATGATACTGGAACATGGCTGAGCACAGGTGAAGAGATGATGATACTGGAAATGGCTGAGGCACTGGCGTTGAAGGGATATACTGAACATGCTGAGGCAAGGCGAGGGATGATATGGAAACAATGGCTGAGGCACAGGCTGAAGGGATGATACTGGAAACAATGGCTGAGTGCACAGCTGAAGGATGATACTGGAACAATGTGAGGCACAATCAGGCAAAGCTGGAGATGAAGCAGAAAACGCACACAGGCAGTACAACAGTCTGTCCGTATTGCAAGACTACGAATAGCACTTGCACCCTCTGCGAGGCCTATTTGAATCTTCGCGCCGCCACGTGTCCGACGTGGTGATCCGTACAACGCCGACGTCGGCGCCGCGACGTCACCAGTCCCGGAAACGCGGGGAGGAGCACGGCAGTAAGATCTTACAGTAACCCCCCTCCACAGGGGCTAGCGACCACTTGAAGCAGGTTTGTCATGAAATCTCCTAATGAAAGGTTTTGATTAACTGGGGTAGATGTAATCCCGACTGTTTAAACCCAGGGACCTTTCCTCTTGGCCAATCCTTTCCATGGACCAAATAATTGAAGAGAAACTTCTGACGAATCTGGAATCCAAGACTTTCTCCACTCAAATTCGTGTTGACCGTTGATAATAATTAGGATCAGGGCTGACTTGAAGAGGGGACAGAGAATCGATTCAGGCACCACAGCTCTTAAATAATGAGAAAACATGGAAACACAGTATGGGATTCTCATTGATGGTAGGTAATAGAAGTCGTACTGCCGAGGACCAACCAAGTCCAATATAGGGAATGGGCCAATAATTTTAGGACCCAATTTAGGGAAGGAAACCTTAAGTTGAGTGAGTTGATGATAACCACAACTTTATCTCCCCTTTCCACCGAATATAATGGTAGGTTCGTCTACGGCCTATTGCTCTGCAGTCCTTTTGTACCAGGGCAGACTTCTCAGGACAGTTCTTTTGTACCTGCCAGATGCGCTGACATTTCGCAAACTAGACTGTTAAGTTGCCGGAAACTGGTCCTGTAATACAAAAAAAATCCTGTGGAAAACCTTTGGGTTTAAGCCAAAAACACAAAAAAAGGAATTTACCGGTAGAAGAGTGGACGGCATTGTTTTGGGCAACATCGCCCTGGCAGAGCTCAGTCCAATCGTCTGAGAGTAGAAATGTAGAGCATCGAAGGAATTGTTCCGACCTTGGGTTGGTGGTTCTGCGGCTCCATTAGACTGAGGATGATAGCACATGGAAAATTGGAGTTTAATTCACAAGTATTTGCAAAGTGCCCGCCAGAATTTGGAGATGAATTTGGTTCCTCGAAATCGGAACACTATTTCCCAGTAGGTTAATCCATTGCAGAACGAAAATATGAGAAATGAAACAATTGAGCAAGTCAGCAGGAGGGGCCAATTTAGGAGTAGAGAAAACAAAATGACCATTTTGCTTAAGAAACGCTCACGTAACACCCAGTGACTGTATTTTTCTTAGAAACAGGAAGTTCCACCAATGTCCATGAAAGGTGGGTCCACGGTAGGAGGAAGAGATAGGGAGGTTGAGGATTAGTCCACAAGGAAGAGTATGGGAAGTTTTGGAAGTAGCACAGACAGTAACAGGCGCGCGACAATTTTTGACATTCTGTCCTCATTGAGGCCACCAACTGACCTATTAAGAAATTGAAAGTCTAGGAAACCCCAGGGTGACCGGACTCTGTTTGGATTCATAGTTTTGTAATATTTTCTTTCCGAAGGGAGAGGGGAACAAAGGTTTATTAGGGGGTAGAGGCAGCCAGAAGCGAATCCTGGAGCAGATAGAATCCGATGGCAAAGTTTGAGGGTATATTGGTAGATCTTGGAGAGGGAAAATGGGGCCTCCCTTTGTCCTTTTTATCTTTATCAGAGAATCGTCTGCAGAGGGAAAGCCTGGAGAGAGCGTCTGCTTTTTTATTCTTGGACACCGGGATGAAAGGAAATGATGAAAATAATTGAAACGAGAGAAAAAACGCGCCCAACGTGCTTGACGAGGATTCAATCTCTCTAAGGTTTGGATATTTCCAGATTTTGCGATCGGTGAGGTGGTGATAGGCTTACTGCCCCTTCCAGTAGTGGTCGGCCATTCTTCTAGTTGGGCGAGTTTGATAGTCAAGAAGTCGCGATTCCCATCTCATAATTCAGCCTCATTGGGCAGAAAATTTCTTAGGAAGGAATCACATGGGTGGAGTATGTTTCCCATTCTCTCTTTGCCTTTGGGAAAGGTAAACGGCACCTGCTCCAAGTTAGAGGCGTCACTTCGATGATGAATGGTAGGGGACTTGGGGTCGGGGTGCAGAAGTACTGGGCAGAAGAAAAAGCATCTTTAATTTCGTGAAGGCTACTAAGCGGCTGGAGACCAGATTCTAGGTTTGCCTCCTTTCCGGATAAGTGCCAGATAGGAAGCAATGATGGTAAGAAAACCCTTTAATAATTGTCTGTAATAATTGCAAAACCGTGGAATCGATGATAGCTTAGTGCCAATGGGAAGCGTCCATTGGACAATAGCTGAGACTTTGGTGGGATCCTCTTGACGCCTTGAGCAAAGACAGAAACCCAGAAAGGTACTTGGGAGGCATTCAAAGAGAATTTTTCCAATTTAGCGTACAGTTGGTTGGCTCGTATCGGGATAAAACTTACATACATTGCGACGATGAGAAAAAGTTCTTGAGAGAATATTTAAGATGTCATCCAAGTAACTACTACTGAAATACATAAGAGGTCTCGAAAAAATGTCATTAACAAATTCTTGAAAGACTGCTGGAGCATTACACAGAACCGAAGGGCATCACCAGATATTCATAAGTCCGTTCTAGTAATTGAACCGTTTTTCCATTGTCTCCTTCTCGAATGCGAACCCAGATTATAGGCTCCACGAAGATCAAGCTTGGAGAATACTTAGCCCCTTCAATTGATCAAAAAGTTCCGAGATGAGGGTAGAGGATAGCGGTTCTTGATAGTGATTTTATTGAGACCCCGATAGTCGATGCATGGAACGTAGTCCTCCGTCTTTCTTTTCCACAAAAAAAACCCCGCACCGCAGGGGAAGTGGACGGTCTGATGAAGCCCGCACAGGTTTCTTTGATGTATCTTCCAAGCGGTGGTCTCAGTAGAGATAGAGGATAGGTGCACCTCGGGGTGGAGAGCGGTACCAGGTAAACAAATCGATGGGACAATCATAGGGGCCGGTGGGGAGGCAGAATCTCAGAACTTTTTGGTCGAAGACATCCTTTACAGTCCAGATACTGAAGAGGTAAAAATTTATTTTTTTATCTTCACAAGAACAGAAGAACAAAGAGATTTGGGGTGGGAAAGACATCTGGAAAGACCGGATGACTCCAAGAACAAGTTCGTTTTTTGTCCAGTTGATGATGGGTTATGAATCGAAGCCAAGGGAGTCCTAAATGAGAGGGGTCGTGGGACTTTGGCATGCCCCAAGAAAGAAATTAATTCCTGATGAAGACAGCCATTTGAAGAAAGAATTTCTGTAAACATAGAAATAAATTCTGTGGATAATTGTTGATCGTCAATAGCCAGTACTCGGAGAGAGAGGCAAGGAAAATAACGGATACCTAACAGCAGCAAAGGTGCATCACTAAATACCCGCTGCTCCAGAGTCTAGGGAAGGCTTGAGTAGAGAAGGTTCGGATTTGAAAATGAGGGTAGAGCAGAAGAAATGACTTGAGGGAATTCTTGTGGAAGGAGATTTGAATTTGCCTAGAAGAGACTCCTTATTCAGGTCTAGGGTTTCAGTTTCCGGCTTGGAAGGGGCAACCTTTAGCGAAGTGTCCCTGGCGGCACCAATACGGCAAAGCCATGATCCTCCTCCTGAGTTTTTTCTTCGCCGAAATGTGGTGTACCCCCAATCTGCATGGGTTCCTCCAAGGGCGGGCAGCTGTCAAAGATCCGGTCCCTTGTGGGACGAGAACAAACTTGGGGGGAACAAGACGGTTATTGGACTTTTCGTGCCTTTGCCTTTCCCTGATACGAGTATCCACCCGTATACACACAGAAATCATTTCCTCTAACATTGTGGAAGTTCCGGGACAACAGGTCGTCCTTGATACGATCCGACAGGCCCATGCCAAAAGGCGCTAACAGAGCCTCATTTTTCCAGGCAGTCTCGCCCCAAAGTCCGGAACTCGATGCATCTGCCCTACCGAACGGGACCTTTACAATTGCATCAGCCGGGAGGAAGCAGCCAAAGTTCTGCCCGGAGCGTAAAATCTTCCGGAAGTTTCCAAAATCAAGGAGAATCGTTCACTACGTGGTCATTCTCTCCCACAGGGGGGATGCCCAGGCCAGGCATGCCTCCCAATAGAGCAATAACATAACCGCTTTGGCACGGTCAAGGCAAAGTTAGAGGGCTGTAATTCAAAATTTATAAGGCATTGGTTAATGAATCCCCGACAAGCTTGAGCGTCCCCTTCATACCGCCACAGGAGGTGGTATTCTCGGCTCTCTGGGGTAACGGTTTCTCTAGTCAGAGCAGCGCGAACCGGGATAGCCGGGCCCGGAGCTAACGAGCTGAAATGGAGTCCAGAAATTGAACTATATGATTCTGCTGGTGCTCAAGAGCGTCCATGGCGGAGGGAAATAGTCTGTCAAGTGTCTGGCCTAAACTGGCTGTATCTTCCCTCAGTACTTCCCCATGTCCTATTCGTTGACTGTACGGAATAGAGTCCCGAGGAACGAAGATTCACTGTAGCCTTTTGAGGAGGGAGGGCTGTCAGCAGGCTGGAAACAATGCTGTAAAGAGTTGAGGTACTGGAACAATGGCGGAACCAGGCTGAAGGGATGGGTAACTGGAACAATGCTGAAGGTGAAGAACTAGATCTATGCATGAAGGATGATACTGGAACATGGCTGAGGCACAGGCTGAGGGATGGTAACTGGAACAATGGCTGAGGCAACAGGCTGAAGGGATGTATACTGGAACAATGGCTTGGAGGCACAGGCTGAAGGGATGATCCTGGAACAATTGGCTGAGCACAGGGTTAGGGCTGGTAACTGGGAACATGGCAGGCACAGGCTGAAGGGTGTCCTCTGGAAACAATGCTGAGGCACGGCTGAAGGGATAACTGGAAACACGGCTGAGGCACAGTGAAGGGATGCTACTGGACTTGCCGAGGCACAGGCTGAAGGGCATATATCTGGGAACATGTCTGAGCACAAGTGAGAATCTGGGAACAATGCTGAGCACGCTAGGGCAGACCTTGACATCTCACATCAAGGCTAAGCTGTAAGCCAGCCCGCTATCTACCAGGCCATAGCCACCAGTCGTCCTACGACATCAGAGGCACTCACCTCTCTCCTATGTCTATTGCCCTGACGTGGGTGATTTCACGCGCCCAGTCCGGGCCGTACTTCACCCATCCCAACGGCGTAGACCGCCAGGAGTCGCTTAACGGTAGCTGGAACAAGCCTGCCAGTTTGAGTGAAGCAGAATATAGGTCTATGACGCCTGGTATTCCCAGTTGGTCTCCCATCCAGGTACTGACCAGGCCTGCACCCTGCTTAGCTTCCAATGGCATACAGGGTCATGTCATTTGGGCTGGTGCACCAAGGGCCATTGGCCTTTTCCCTCTGAGCTGATTTTAAGGCAGCCAGAGACTTTCACCCACTCCCCCGGTACACTGAAGCTTGGACCCGCTCACCCACCAGCCTGTGGCAATGGGGGCTCCTCTAACCCTCCAGCCAAAGAGGCTCTTACTCCCCCTCCAGCCTGGGCGCCTAGATATTTCCTCTTGGCTGATTTCAAGGCATCCAGACTGTAACCCATTCACCTGTACTTTAATCCAGGATGCTGCTCACCCACCAAACAGGGCAGGTCCTGGGGGGTCTCCCTCTTCTCTCACTGCTGGGGGGATCCTGGGCAGCTGCTGTTGGCCCCCAGCCATCTTGGATGTCCCGATGAGCCCCCCGATCTTCACAGGCCATTCCTTTCCATCGTCATTGTATGCTGGAACTTTTTAAAGCCTGCCAGTTAGTGAAGCAGAAAGAAAGGTCTATGACCCTGGTATTCCCAGTTGGTCTCCCATCCAGGTACTGACCAGGCCTGCACCTGCTTAGCTCCAATGTCAGACAGATCAGGTGCATTTGGCTGGTGTGCCAAGGGCCATTGCCTTCCCCTCTGAGCTGATTTTAAGGCAGCCAGAGACTTTCACCCACTCCCCGGTACCCAAGCCAGGAACCGCGCTCACCCACCAGCCTGTGGCAATGGGTTCCTCTACCACTCCAGCCAAAAGAGGCTCTTACTTCCCCTCCAGCCATGGGGCCTAGATATTTCCTCTGGCTGATTCAAGGCATCCAAGACTGTAACCCATTCACCTGTACTTTCAATCCGGATCTGCTCACCCACCAACAGGCAAGGTCCTGGGGGGTCTCCCTCTTCTCTCCTGCTGGCTGGGGGATCCTGGGCAGCTGCTGTTGGCCCCCAGCCATCTGGATGTCCCGATGAGCCCCCCGATCTTCACAGGCCATTCCTTTCCATCGTCATTGTATGCTGGACAGCCTGCCAGTTAAGTGAAGCAGAAGAAAAGGTCTATGACGCCTGGTATTCCCAATTGGTCTCCCATCCAGGTACTGACCAGGCCTGCACCTGCTTAGCTTCCATGTCAGACAGGATCAGGTGCATTGGGCTGGTGCAGCCAAGGGCCATTGGCCTTTCCTCTGACTGATTTTAAGGCAGCCAGAGACTTTCATCACCCCCTCCCCGGTACACTGAAGCTTGGACGCCGCTCACCCACCAGCCTGTGGCAATGGGCTCCTCTAACCCTCCAGCCAAAGAGGCTCTTACTCCCCCCCTTAGCCATGGGGCCTAGATATTTCCTCTGGGCTGATTTCAAGGCATCAGAGACTGTAACCCATTCACCTGTAACTTTCAATCCAGGGATCCTGCTCACCCCCAAGCAGGCCGGTCCTGGGGTCTCTCCCTCTTCTCTCAGCTGGGCTGGGGGATCCGGGCAGCTGCTGTTGGCCCCCAGCCTCTTGGATGTCCCGATGAGCCCCCGATCTTCACAGGCCATTCCTTTCCCATCGTCATTGTATGCTGGAAACAAGCCTGCCAGTTAGTAAGCAGAAGAAAGGTCTATGACACCTGGTATTCCCGTTGGTCTCCCATCCAGGTACTGACCAGGCCTGCACCTGCTAGCTTCCAATGTCATACAGAATCAGGTGCATTTGGGCTGGTGTGGCCAAGGCCTTGGCCTTTCCCTCTGAGCTGATTTTAAGGCAGCCAGAGACTTTCACCCACTCCCGGTACACTGAAGCCTTGGACGCCGCTCACCCACCAGCCTGTGGCAATGGGCTCCTCTGCCCTCCAGCCAAAGGAGGCTCTTACTCCCCCTCCAGCCATGGGGCCTAGATATTTCCTCTTGGGCTGCTCACCCACCAAGCAGGGGCAAGGTCCTGGGGGGTCTCCCTCTTCTTCTCATCAGCGGGGCTGGGGGATCCTGGGCAGCTGCTGTTGGCCCCAGCCATCTGGATGTCCCGATGAGCCCCCCAATCTTCACAGGCCATTCCTTTCCATTTCATTGTATGCTGGAACTAAAAGCCTGCCAGTTGAGTGAAGCAGAAGAAAAGGTCTGACACCTGGTTTCCCAGTTTGGTCTCCATCCAGTGCTGACCAGCCTGCACCTGCTTAGCTTCCAGTCGACAGGATCAGGTGCATTTGGGCTGGTGCGCCAAGGGCCATTGCCTTTCCTCTGAGCTGATTTTAAGGCAGCCAGAGACTTTCACTCCCCACTCCCCGGTACATGAGCTTGGATGCCGCTCACCCCCCAGCCTGTGGCAATGGGGCTCCTCACCCTCCGCCAAAGGAGGCTCTTACTCCCCCTCCAGCCATGGGCCTAGATATTCCTCTGGGCTGATTCAGGCATCCAGAGACTGTAACCCATTCACCTGTCTTTAATCCAGGATGCTGCTCACCCACCAGGCATGGGACAGTCCTGGGGGTCTCCCTCTTCTCTCAGCTGGGCTGGGGGATCCTGGGCAGCTGCTTTGGCCCCCAGCCATCTTGGATGTCCTGATGAGCCCCCCGATCTTCACAGGCCATTCCTTTCCATCGTCATTGTATCCTGGAACCTTTTTAAGGCCGGCCATTGAGTGAAGCAGAAGAAAAGGTCTATGACCCTGGTATTCCCAGTTGGTCTCCCATCCAGGTACTGACCAGGCCTGCACCTGCTTGCTTCCATGTTCAGACAGGATCAGGTGCATTGGGCTGGTGTGGCCAAGGCATGGCTTGCTTCCCTCTGAGCTGATTTTAGGCAGCCAGAGACTTTCACCCACTCCCCGTACACTCAACCGGAACGCCGCTCACCCACCAGCCTGTGGCAATGGGGTTCTACTCTCTACCCTCCAGCCAAAAGAGGCTCTACTTCCCCTCCAGCCTTGGCCTAGATATTTCCTCTCAGCTGATTCTCAGGCATCCAGAGACTGTAACCCATTCACCTGTACTTTCAATCCGGATGCTGCTCACCCACCAAACAGGGCAAGGTCCTGGGGGGTCTCCCTCTTCTCTCGCTGGGCTGGGGGATCCTGGGCAGCTGCTGTTGGCCCCCAGCCATCTTGGATGTCCGATGAGCCCCCCGATCTTCACAGGCCATTCCTTTCCATCGTCATGTATCTGGAACAAGCCTGCCAGTTAAGTGAAGCGAAGAAAGTCATGACCCTGGTATTCCAATTGGTCTCCATCCAGGTACTGACCAGGCCTGCACCTGCTTAGCTTCCAATGTCAGACAGGATCAGGTGCATTGGGCTGTGTGGCCAAGCCATTGGCCTTTCCTCTGAGCTGATTTTAAGGCAGCCAGAACTTTCACCCACTCCCCGGTACACTGAAGCCTGTGGACGCCCGCTCACCACCAGCCTTGGCAATGGGCTCTATCTCCAGCCAAAGAGGCTCTTACTCCCCTCCAGCCATGGGGCCTAGATATTTCCTCTGGGCTGATTTCAAGGCATCCAAGACTGTAACCCATTCACCTGTACTTTCAATCCAGGGATGCTGCTCACCCACCAAACAGGGGCAGGTCCTGGGGGGTCTCCCCTTCTCTTCTAGCTGGCTGGGGATCCTGGGCAGCTCTGTTGGCCCCCAGCCATCTTGGATGTCCCGATGAGCCCCCGATCTTCACAGCCACCTTCCTTCCATCGTCATGTATGCTGGAACAAAGCCTGCCAGTTGAGTGAAGCAAGAAAAGGTCTATGACACCTGGTATTCCAGTGTCCCTCCAGGTGCTGACCGCCTCCCTGCTTAGCTTCCAATGTCAACAGGATCAGGTGCATTTGGGCTTGGTGCGCCAAGGGCCATTGGCCTTTCCCTCTGAGCTGATTTTAAGGCAGCCAGAGACTTTCACCCACTCCCCGGTACACTGAAGCTGGACGCCGCTCACCCACCAGCCTGTGAATGGGCTCCTCTACCTCCGCGCCAAAGAGGCTCTTACTCCCCTAGCCATGGGGCCTAGATATTTCCCTGGGCTGATTTCAAGGCATCCAGAGACTGTAACCCATTCACCTGTACTTTCAATCCAGGGATGCCACCCACCAAGCAGGGCAGGGTCCTGGGGGGTCTCCCTCTTCTCTCAGCTGGCTGGGGGATCCTGGGCAGCTGCTGTTGGCCCCCAGCCATCTGGATGTCGATAGCCCCCCGATCTTCACAGGCCTTCCTTTCCATCGTCATTGTAGCTGGAACTAAAAGCCTGCCAGTTGGGTGAAGCAGAAGAAAGATCTATGACACCTGGTGTCCCATTGTCTCCCATCCAGGTACTGACCAGCCTGCACCTGCTAGCTTCCAATGTCAGACAGGATCAGGTGCATTTGGGCTGGTGTGGCCAAGGGCCATTGGCCTTTCCCTCTGAGCTGATTTTAAGGCAGCCAGAGACTTTCACCCCACTCCCCGGTACACTAGCCAGGGCGCCGCTCACCCACCACCTGTGGCAATGGGCTCCTCTACCCTCCAGCCAAAGGAGGCTCTTACTCCCCCTCCAGCCATGGGGCCTAGATATTTCCTCTGGCTGATTTCAAGGCATCCAGAACTGTAACCCATTCACCTGTACTTCAATCCAGGGATGCTGCTCACCCACCAAGGGGCAGGTCCTGGGGGGGTCTCCTCTTCTCTCGCTGGGCTGGGGGGATCCTGGGCAGCTGCTGTTGGCCCCGCCTCTGATTGTAGTCCCGAGCCCCCCGATCTTCACAGCCATTCCTTTCCATCGTCATTGTTGCTGGAACAAGCCTGCCAGTTGAGTGAAAGAAGAAAAGGTCTATGACCTGGTATTCCCAGTTGGGTCTCCCATCCAGTACTGACCAGCCTGCACCTGCTTAGCTTCCAATGTCAGACAGGATCAGGTGCATTTGGGCTGGTTGGCCAAGGGCTATTGGCCTTTCCCTCTGAGCTGTTTAGGCAGCCAGAGACTTTCACCCACTCCCCGTACACTCAAGCAGCGTCGCCGCTCACCCACCAGCCTGTGGCAATGGGGCTCCTCTACCCTCCAGCCAAAGGAGGCTCTTACTCCCCCTCAGCCATGGGGCCTAGATATTTCCTCTGGCTGATTTCAAGGCATCCAGAGACTGTAACCCATTCACCTGTACTTTCAATCCAGGATGCTGCTCACCCCCCAACAGGCAGGTCCTGGGGGGTCTCCCTCTTCTCTCAGCTGGGCTGGGGGATCCTGGGCAGCTGCTGTTGGCCCCCAGCCATCTTGGATGTCCCGATGAGCCCCCTCTTCACAGGCCATTCCTTTCCATCGTCATTGTACGCTAACTTTTAAAGCCTGCCAGTTGAGTGAAGCAGAAGAAAAGGTCTATGACACCTGGTATTCCCAGTTGTCTCCCATCCAGGTACTGACCAGGCCTGCACCTTGCAGCTTCCAATGTCAGACAGGATCAGGTGCATTTGGCTGGTGTGGCAAGGGCCATTGGCCTTTCCCTCTGAGCTGATTTTAAGGCAGCCAGAGACTTTCACACCCACTCCCCGTACACTAGCCAGGCCGCCGCCATCACCACCGCCTGTGGCAATGGGGCTCCTCTACCCTCCCGCCAAAGAGGCTCTTACTCCCCTCCAGCCATGGGGCCTAGATATTTCTCTCTCTGATTTCAAGCATCCAGAACTGTAACCCATTCACCGTACTTTCAATCCAGGGATGCTGCTCACCCACCAGCAGGGGCAGGGTCCTGGGGGGGTCTCCTCTTTCTCTCAGCTGGGCTGGGGGGATCCTGGGCAGCTGTTTGCCCCCAGCCATCTTGGATGTCCGATGAGCCCCCCGATCTTCACAGGCCATTCCTTTCCATCGTCATTGTATGCTGGAACAAGCCTGCCAGTTGAGTGAAGCAGAAGAAAAGGTCTATGACCCTGGTATTCCCATGGTCTCCCATCCAGGTACTGACCAGCCTGCACCTGCTTAGCTTCCAATGTCAGACAGGATCAGGTGCATTTGGCTGTTGAGCCAAGGGCATTGGCCTTTCCCTCTGAGCTGATTTTAAGGCAGCCAGAGACTTTCACCACCCCACCCTCCCCGGTACACTGAAGCTTGGACGCCGCTCACCCACCGCCTGTGGCAATGGGGCTCCCCTACCCTCCAGCCAAAGAGGCTCTTACTTCCCCCTAGCCATGGGGCCTAGATATTTCCTCTGGGCTGATTTCAAGGCATCCGAGACTGTAACCCATTCACCTGTACTTTCAATCCAGGGATCTGCTCACCCCAACAGGGCAGGTCCTGGGGGTCTCCCCTTCTCTCAGCTGGGCTGGGGGATCCTGGGCCTGCTGTTGGCCCCCAGCCATCTTGGATGTCCATGAGCCCCCCGATCTTCACAGCCATCCTTTCCATCGTCATTGTAGCTGGAACTTTAAGCCTGCCAGTTGAGTGAAGCGAGAAAAGGTCTATGACACCTGGTTTCATTGCCCATCCGGTGCTGACCAGGCCTGCACCTGCTTAGCTTCCAATGTCAGACAGGATCAGGTGCATTTGGGCTGGTGCGCCAAGGGCCATTGGCCTTTTCCTCTGAGCTGATTTTAAGGCAGCCAGAGACTTTCACCCACTCCCCGGTACACTGAAGCTTTGGACGCCGCTCACCACCAGCCTGTGGCAAGGGCTCCTCTACCCTCCAGCCAAAGGAGGCTCTTACTCCCCTCCAGCCATGGGGCCTAGATATTTCCTCTGGGCTGATTTCAAGCATCCAGAGACTGTAACCCATTCACACTGTACTTTAATCCAGGGATGCTGCTCACCCACCAAGCAGGCAGGTCCTGGGGGGTCTCCCTCTTCTCTCAGCTGGGCTGGGGGGATCCTGGGCAGCTGCTGTTGGCCCCCGCCTCTGGATGTCCGATGAGCCCCCCGATCTTCACAGGCCATTCCTTCCATCGTCATTGTATGCTGGAACAAAGCCTGCCAGTTGAGTGAAGCAGAAGAAAAGGTCTATGACACCTGGTATTCCCATTTGTCTCCCATCCAGGTGCTGACCAGGCCTGCACCTGCTTAGCTTCCAATGTCAACAGGATCAGGTGCATTTGGGCTGGTTGGCCAAGGGCCTTGGCCTTCCCTCTGAGCTGATTTTAAGGCAGCCAGAGACTTTCACCCACTCCCCGGTACACTGAAGCCATTGACGCGCTCACCCACCAGCCTGTGGCAATGGGGCTCCTCTACCCTCCAGCCAAAGAGGCTCTTCTCCCCCTCAGCCATGGGCCTAGATATTTCCTCGGCTGATTTCAAGCTCCAGAGACTGTAACCCATTCACCTTTCTTTCAATCCAGGGATGCTGCTCACCCACCAACAGGGGCAAGGTCCTGGGGGTTCCCTCTCTCTCACTGGGCTGGGGGATCCTGGGCAGCTGCTTTGGCCCCAGCCATCTTGGATGTCCCGATGAGCCCCCCGATCTTCACAGGCCATTCCTTTCCATCTCGTCATTGTATGCTGGAACAAGCCTGCCAGTTGAGTGAAGCAGAAGAAAAGGTCTATGACACCTGGTATTCCCATTGGTCTCCCATCCAGGACTGACCAGGCCTGCACCTGCTTAGCTTCCAATGTCAGACAGGATCAGGTGCATTTGGGCTGGTGTGGCCAAGGGCCATTGGCCTTTCCCTGAGCTGATTTTAAGGCAGCCAAGACTTTCACCCACTCCCCGGTACACTGAAGCTGGACGCCGCTCACCCACCAGCCTGTGGCAATGGGGCTCCTCTACCCTCCAGCCAAAGGAGCTCTTCTCCCCCTAGCCATGGGGCCTAGATATTTCCCTGGGCTGATTTCAAGGCATCCAGAGACTGTAACCCATTACCTGTACTTTCAATCCAGGGATGCTGCTCACCCACCAGCAGGGCAGGTCCTGGGGGGTCTCCCTCTTCTCTCAGCTGGGCTGGGGGGATCCTGGGCAGCTGCTGCTTGTGCCCCCAGCCATCTTGGATGTCCGATGAGCCCCCGATCTTCACAGGCCATTCCTTTCCATCGTCATTGTATGCTGGAACTTTAAAGCCTGCCAGTTGAGTGAAGCAGAAGAAAAGGTCTATGACACCTGGTATTCCCAGTTGTCTCCCATCCAGGTACTGACCAGGCCTGCGACCTGCTTGCTTCCAATGTCAGACAGGATCAGGTGCATTTGGGCTGGTGTGGCCAAGGGCCATTGGCCTTTCCCTCTGAGCTGATTTTAAGCAGCCAGAGACTTTCACCCACTCCCGTACACTAAGCCGGACGCCGCTCACCCACCAGCCTGTGGCAATGGGCTCCTCTACTCCAGCCAAAAGAGCTCTTACTCCCCCTCCAGCCATGGGGCCTAGATATTTCCTCTGGGCTATTTCAAGGCATCCAGAGACTGTAACCCTTCACCTGTACTTTCAATCCAGGATGCTCTCACCCACCAAACAGGGGCAGGGCCTGGGGGGTCTCCCTCTTCTCTCAGCTGGGCTGGGGGGATCCGGGAGCTGCTGTTGGCCCCCAGCCATCTGGATGTCCCGATGAGCCCCCCGATCTTCACAGGCCATTCCTTTCCATCGTCATTGTACGCTGGACTTTTTAAAAGCCTGCCAGTTGAGTGAAGCAGAAGAAAAGGTCATGACACCTGGTCCCAGTTGTCTCCATCCAGGTGCTGACCAGCCTGCACCTGCTTAGCTTCCAATGTCAGACAGGATCAGGTGCATTTGGGCTGGTGTGGCCAAGGGCCATTGGCCTTTCCCTCTGAGCTGATTTTAAGGCAGCCAGAGACTTCACCCACTCCCCGTACACTGAAGCCTGGACGCCGCTCACCCACCAGCCTGTGGCAATGGGGCTCCTCTATCCAGCCAAAGAGGCTCTTACTCCCCCTCCAGCCATGGGGCCTAGATATTTCCTCTGGGCTGATTTCAAGGCATCCGAGACTGTAACCCATTCACCTGTACTTTCAATCCAGGGATGCTGCTCACCCACCAACAGGGGCAAGGTCCTGGGGGGTCTCCTCTTCTCTCAGCTGGGCTGGGGGGATCCTGGGCAGCTGCTGTTGGCCCCCAGCCATCTTGGATGTCCCGATGAGCCCCCGATCTTCACAGGCCATTCCTTTCCGTCATTGTACGCTGGAACTAAGCCTGCCAGTTGAGTGAAGCAGAGAAAAGGTCTATGACACCTGGTATTCCCGTTGGCTCCATCCAGTCTGACCAGGCCTGCACCTGCTTAGCTTCCAATGTCAGACAGGATCAGGTGCATTTGGGCTGTGTGGCCAAGGGCCATTGGCCTTTCCCTCTGAGCTGATTTTAAGGCAGCCAGAGACTTTCACCCACTCCCCGGTACACTGAAGCCGGACGCCGCTCACCCACCAGCCTGTGGCAATGGGTCCTCTACCCTCCAGCCAAAGAGGCTCTACTCCCCTCAGCCATGGGGCCTAGATTTCCTCTGCTGATTTCAAGGCATCCAGAGACTGTAACCCATTCACCTGTACTTCAATCCAGGGATGCTGCTCACCCACCAAACAGGGCAAGGTCCTGGGGGGTCTCCCTCTTTCTCTCTCGGCTGGGCTGGGGGATCCTGGGCAGCTGCTGTTGGCCCCCAGCCATCTTGGATGTCCCGATGAGCCCCCCGATTTCACAGGCCATTCCTTTCCATCGTCATTGTATGCTGGAACAAACCTGCCAGTTGAAGTGAAGCAGAAGAAAAGGTCTATGACCCTGGTATTCCCATTGGTCTCCCATCCAGGTACTGACCAGGCCTGCCCTGCTTAGTTCCAATGTCAGACAGGATCAGGTGCATTGGGGCTGGTGCAGCCAAGGCCATTGGCCTTTCCTCTGAGCTGATTTAAGGCAGCCAGAGACTTCACCCACTCCCCGGTACACTGAAGCTTGGACGCCGCTCACCCACCAGCCTGTGGCAATGGGGCTCCTCTACCCTCCAGCCAAAGGGGCTCTACTCCCCCTAGAGCCATGGGGCCTAGATATTTCCTCTGGGCTGATTTCAAGGCTCCAGAGACTAACCCATTCACCTGTACTTTCAATCCAGGGATGCTGCTCCCCACAAGCAGGGCAGGTCCTGGGGGGTCTCCTCTCTCTCTCAGCTGGGCTGGGGGGATCCTGGGCAGCTGCTGTTGGCCCCCAGCCATCTTGATGTCCCGATGAGCCCCCGATCTTCACAGGCCATTCCTTTCCATGTCATTGTATGCTGAACAGCCTGCCAGTTGAGTAAGCAGAAAAAGGTCTATGACACCTGGTTTCCCAGTTGGTCTCCCATCCAGGTCTGACCAGGCCTGCACCTGCTTAGCTTCCAATGTCAGACAGGATCAGGTGCATTTGGGCTGGTGGGCCAAGGGCCATTGGCCTTTCCCTCTGAGTTGATTTTAAGGCAGCCAGAGACTTTCACCCACTCCCCGGTACACTGAAGCGTGGACGCCCTCACCCACCAGCCTGTGGCAATGGGGCTCCTCTGCCTCCAGCCAAAGGAGGCTCTTACTCCCCTCCAGCCATGGGTGCCTAGATATTTCCTCTGGGCTGCTCACCCACCAAGGTAGGGCAGGTCCTGGGGGGGTCTCCCTCTTCTTCAGCTGGGCTGGGGGGATCCTGGGCAGCTGCTGTTGGCCCCCAGCCATCTTGATGTCCCGATGAGCCCCCCAATCTTCACAGGCCATTCCTTTCCATTGTCTTGTATGCTGAACAACCTGCCAGTTGAGTGAAGCAGAAGAAAAGGTCTATGACACCTGGTATTCCCTTTGTCTCCATCCAAGTGCGACCAGGCCTGCACCTCTTAGCTCAATGTCAGACGGATCAGGTGCATTTGGGCTGGTGTGGCCACAGGGCCATTGGCCTTTCCTCTGAGCTGATTTTAAGGCAGCCAGAGACTTTCACCCACTCCCCGGTACACTGAGCTTGGACGCCGCTCACCCACCAGCCTGTGGCAATGGGGCTCCTCTACCTCCAGCCAAAGGAGTCTTACTCCCCCCTCCAGCCATGGGGCCTAGATATTTTCACTGCTAGGGATCTGCTCACCCACCAAGCAGGGCAAGTCCTGGGGGGTCTCCCTCTTCTTCAGCTGGGCTGGGGGGATCCTGGCAGCTGCTGTTGGCCCCCAGCCATCTTGGATGTCCCGATGAGCCCCCATCTTCACAGGCCATTCCTTTCCATGTCTTGTATGCTGGAACAAGCCTGCCAGTTGAGTGAAGCAAGAAAAGGTCTATGACACCTGGTATTCCCAGTTTGTCTCCATCCAGTGCTGACCAGGCCTGCACCTGCTTAGCTCCAATGTCAACAGGATCAGGTGCATTTGGGCTGGTGTGCCAAGGGCCATTGGCCTTTCCCTCTGAGCTGATTTAAGGCAGCCAGAGACTTCCCCACTCCCCGGTACACTAAGCCTGGAGCCGCTCACCCACCGCTGTGGCAATGGGGCTCCTCTACCCTCCAGCCAAAGGAGGCTCTTACTCCCCCTCCAGCCATGGGCCTAGATATTTCCTCTGGGCTGATTTCAAGGCATCCAGAGACTGTAACCCATTCACCTGTACTTTCAATCCAGGGATGCTGCTCACCCACCACAGGACAGTCCTGGGGGTCTCCCTCTTCTCTCAGCTGGGCTGGGGGGATCCTGGGCAGCTGCTGTTGGCCCCCAGCCATCTTGGATGTCCCGATGAGCCCCCCAATCTTCACAGGCCATTCCTTTCCATCGTCATTGTATGCTGGAACAAGCCTGCAGTTGAGTGAAGCAGAAGAAAAGGTCTATGACACCTGGTATTCCCAGTTGTCTCCCATCCAATGCTGACCAGGCCTGCACCTGCTTACTTCCATGTCAGACAGGATCATGCATTTGGGCTGGTGCGCCAAGGGCCATTGGCCTTTCCTCTGAGCTGATTTTAAGGCAGCCAGAGACTTTCACCCACTCCCGGTACACTGAACGAGCCGCTCACCCACCAGCCTGTGGCAATGGGGCTCCTCTACCCTCCAGCCAAAGAGGCTCTTACTCCCCTCAGCCATGGGGCCTAGATATTTCCTCTGGGCTGATTTCAAGGCATCAGAGATGTAACCCATTCACTGTACTTTAATCCAGGGATCGCTCACCCACCAACAGGGACAGGTCCGGGGGGTCTCCCTCTTCTTCAGCTGGGCTGGGGGATCCTGGGCAGCTGCTGTTGGCCCCCAGCCATCTTGGATGTCCCGATGAGCCCCCATCTTCACAGGCCATTCCTTTCCATGTCATTGTATGCTGGAACAAGCCTGCCAGTTGAGTGAAGCAGAAGAAAAGGTCTATGACAACTGGTATTCCCCAGTTGGTCTCCATCCAGGTGCTGACCAGGCCTGCACCTGCTTATCTTCCAATGTCAGACAGGATCAGGTGCATTTGGGCTGGGCCAAGGGCCATTGGCCTTTCCTCTGAGCTGATTTTAAGGCAGCCAGAGACTTTCACCCCACTCCCCGGTACACTGAAGCTTGGACGCCGCTCACCCACCAGCCTGTGGCAATGGGGCTCCTCTACCCTCCAGCCAAGGATGGCTCTTACTCCCCCTCCAGCCATGGGGCCTAGATATTTCCTCTGGGCTGATTCAAGGCATCCAGAGACTGTAACCCATTCACCTGTACTTTAATCAGGATGCTGCTCACCCACCAAGCAGGGAAGTCCTGGGGGGTCTCCCTCTTCTCTCAGCTGGCTGGGGGGATCCTGGGCACTGCGTTGGCCCCCAGCCATCTTGGATGTCCCGATGAGCCCCCCGATCTTCACAGGCCATTCCTTTCCATCGTCATTGTAGCTGGAACCTTTTAAAGCCTGCCAGTTGAGTAAGCAGAAGAAAAGGTTATGACACCTGGTATTCCCAGTTGGTCTCCCATCCAGGTACTGACCAGGCCTGCACCTGCTTAGCTTCCAATGTCAACAGGATCAGGTGCATTTGGGCTGGTGTGTCCAAGGGCCATTGGCCTTTCCCTCTGAGCTGATTTTAGGCAGCCAGAGACTTTCACCCCCTCCCGGTACACTCAAGCCGGGACGCCGCTCACCACCAGCCTGTGCAATGGGGCTCCTCTACCTCCAGCCAAAGGAGCTCTTACTCCCCCCAGCCATGGGGCCTAGATATTTCCTCTGGGCATTTCAGCATCCAAGACGTACCTTACCTACTTCAACCAGATGCTGCTCACCCACCAAACGGGTCCTGGGGCTCCCTCTTCTTCAGCTGGGCTGGGGGATCCTGGGCAGCTGCTGTTGGCCCCCAGCCATCTTGGATGTCCCGATGAGCCCCCCGATCCTGTCTGACATTGGAAGCTAAGCAGGTGCAGGCCTGGTCAGCACCTGGATGGGAGACCAACTGGGAATACCAGGTGTCATAGACCTTTTCTTCTGCTTCACTCAACTGGCAGGCTTGTTCCAGCATACAATGACGAAGGAAAGGAATGGCCTGTGAAGATCAGGGGCTGATCGGGACATCCAAGACGGCTGGGGGCCAACAGTAGCTGCCCAGGATCCCCCCAGGCCAGCTGAGAGAAGAGGGAGACCCCCCCAGGACCTCGCCCCTGCTTGGTGGGTGAGCAGCATCCCTTGATTGAAAGTAAAGGTGAATGGGTTACAGTCTCTGGATGCCTTGAAATCAGCCCAGAGGAAATATCTAGGCCCCATGGCTGGAGGGGGAGTAAAAGCCTCTTTTGGCTGGAGGGTAGAGGAGCCCAATTGCCACAGGCTGGGATTCTCTGGGCTGCTCACCCACAATAGGGGCAAGGTCCTGGGGGGTCTCCCTCTTCTTTCAGCTGGGCTGGGGATCCTGGGCAGCTGCTGTTGGCCCCAGCCATCTTGGATGTCCCGATGAGCCCCCCAATCTTCACAGGCCATTCCTTTCCATTGTCATTGTATGCTGGAACAAGCCTGCCAGTTGAGTGAAGCAGAAGAGGGTCTATGACACCTGGTATTCCCAGTTTTTGCTTCCATCCAGTGCTGACCACGGCCTGCACCTGCTTAGCTTCCAATGTCAGACAGGATCAGGTGCATTTGGTGGTGGCCAAGGGCCTTGGCCTTTCCCTGAGCTGATTTTAGGCAGCCAGAGACTTCACCACACTCCCCGGTACATTGAAGCTTTGGAGCCGCTCACCCACCAGCCTGTGGCAATGGGGCTCCTCTACCCTCCAGCCAAAGGAGGCTCTTACTCCCCCTCCAGCCATGGGGCCTAGATATTTCTCTGCTGATTCAAGGCATCCAAACTGTAACCATTCACCTGTACTTTAATCCAGGGATGCTGCTCACCCCCAGGCAGGGACAGGTCCTGGGGGGTCTCCCTCTTCTCTCAGCTGGCTGGGGGGATCCTGGGCAGCTGCTGTTGGCCCCAGCCATCTTGGATGTCCGATGAGCCCCCCGATCTTCACAGGCCATTCCTTTCCATCGTCATTGTATGCTGGAACTAGGCCTGCCGTTAGTGAAGCGAAGAAAAGGTCTATGACACCTGGTATTCCCAGTTGTCTCCATCCAGGTCTGACCAGGCCTGCACCTGCTTGCTTCCAATGTCAGACAGGATCAGGTGCATTTGCTGGTGTGGCCAAGGGCCATTGGCCTTTCCCCTGACGATATTTTAAGGCAGCCAGAGACTTTCACCCACTCCCCGGTACACTAAGCGGACGCCGCTCACCCACCAGCCGTGGCAATGGGTCCTCTACCCTCCAGCCAAAGAGGCTCTTACTTCCCCTCCAGCCATGGGGCCTAGATTTTCCTCTCAGCTGATTTCAAGCATCCAAGACTGTAACCCATTCACCTTTACTTTAATCCAGGGATGCTGCTCACCCACCAAACAGGGGCAAGGTCCTGGGGGTCTCCCTCTTCTCTCTGCGGGGCTGGGGGGATCCGGGCAGCTGCTGTTGGCCCCCAGCCATCTTGGATGTCCCGATGAGCCCCCTCTTCACAGGCCATTCCTTCCTCGTCATTGTATGCTGGAACAGCCTGCCAGTTGAGTGAAGCAGAAGAAAAGGTCTATGACGCCTGGTATTCCCAATTGGTCTCCCATCCAGGTACTGACCAGGCCTGCACCTGCTTAGCTTCCAATGTCAGACAGGATCAGGTGCATTTGGGCTGGTGCAGCCAGGCCATTGGCCTTTTCCTCTGAGCTGATTTTAAGGCAGCCAGAGACTTTCACCCACTCCCCGGTACATGAAGCTTTGGACGCCGCTCACCCACCAGCCTGTGGCAATGGGCTCCTCTCACTCCTCGCCAAAGGAGGCTCTTACTCCCCCTCCAGCCATGGGGCTAGATATTTCCTCTGGGCTGATTTCAAGGCATCCGAGACTGTAACCCATCACCTGTACTTTTAATCCAGGGATGCTGCTCACCCACCAGCATGGGGCAGGTCCTGGGGGGTCTCCCTCTTCTTTCAGCTGGGCTGGGGGGATCCTGGGCAGCTGCTGTTGTTGGCCCCCACCATCTTGGATGTCCCGATGAGCCCCCAATCTTCACAGGCCATTCCTTTCCATGTCATTGTATGCTGGAACAAGCCTGCCAGTTGAGTGAAGCAGAAGAAAAGTCTATGACACCTGGTATTCCCAGTTTTTTCTCCATCCAAGTGCTGACCAGGCCTACCTGCTTAGCTTCCAATGTCAACAGGATCAGGTGCATTTGGGCTGGTGCAGCCAAGGGCCATTGGCCTTTCCTCTGAGCTGATTTTAAGGCGCCAGAGACTTTCACCCACTCCCCGGTACACTGAAGCTTTGGATGCCGCTCACCACCAGCCTGTGGCAATGGGGCTCCTCTACCCTCCAGCCAAGGAGGCTCTTACTCCCCTCCAGCCATGGGCCTAGTATTTCCTCTGGGCTGATTTCAAGGCATCCAGAGACTGTAACCCATTCACCTTACTTTTAATCCAGGGATGCTGCTCACCCACCAACATGGGACAGGTCCTGGGGGGTCTCCCTCTTCTCTCACTGGCTGGGGGGATCCTGGGCAGCTGCTGTTGGCCCCCAGCCATCTTGATGTCCCGATGAGCCCCCCGATCTTCACAGGCCATTCCTTTCCATCGTCATTGTATGCTGGAACAACTGCCTTGAGTTAAGCAGAAGAAAAGGTTTTATGACACCTGGATTCCCGTTGTCTCCCATCCAGGTACTGACCAGGCCTGCACCTGCTTACTTCCAATGTCAATACGGATCAGGTGCATTTGGGCTGGTGTGGCCAAGGGCCATTGGCCTTTCCCTCTGAGCTGATTTTAAGGCAGCCAGAGACTTCACACCCACTCCCCGGTACACTCAAGCAGGGACGCCGCTCACCCACCAGCCTGTGGCAATGGGGTCTCCTCTAACCTCCAGCCAAAGGAGGCTCTACTCCCCCAGCCATGGGGCTAGATATTCCTCTGGGCTGATTTCAAGGCATCCAGAGACTGTAACCCATTCACCTGTACTTTCAATCCAAAGATGCTGCTCACCCACCAAACAGGTCCTGTGGGGTCTCCCTCTTCTCTCAGCTGGGCTGGGGGGATCCTGGCAGCTGCTGTTGGCCCCCAGCCATCTTGGTGTCCCGATGAGCCCCCGATCTTCACAGGCCATTCCTTTCCATCGTCATTGTATGCTGGAACTTTAGAGCCTGCCAGTTGAGTAAGCAGAAGAAAAGGTCTATGACACCTGGTATTCCCGTTGGTCCCCATCCAGGTCTGACCAGGCCTGCACCTGCTTAGCTTCCAATGTCATACAGGATCAGGTGCATTTGGGCTGGTGTGGCCAAGGGCCATTGGCCTTTCCCTCTGAGCTGATTTTAAGGCAGCCAGAGACTTTCACCCACACTCCCCGTACACTCAAGCCAGGGACGCCGCTCACCCACCAGCCTGTGGCAATGGGGTCCTCTCTACCCTCCAGCCAAAGGAGCTCTTACTCCCCCTCCAGCCATGGGGCCTAGATATTTCCTCTGGGCTGATTTCAAGGCATCCAGAGACTGTAACCCATTCACCTGTACTTTCAATCCAAAGATGCTGCTCACCCACCAAACAGGTCCTGGGGGGTCTCCCTCTTCTCTCAGCTGGGCTGGGGGGATCCTGGGCAGCTGCTGTTGGCCCCAGCCATCTTGGATGTCCCGATGAGCCCCCCGATCTTCACAGGCCATTCCTTTCCATGTCTGTACCTGGAACTTTTAAAGCCTGCCAGTGAGTGAAGCAGAAAAAGGTCTATGACACCTGGTATTCCCAGTTGTCTCCCATCCAGAACTGACCAGGCCTGCCTGCTTGCTTCCAATGTCAGACAGGATCAGGTGCATTTGGGCTGGTGTGGCCAAGGGCCTTGGCCTTTCCCTCGAGCTGATTTTAAGGCAGCCAGAGACTTTCACCCCACTCCCGGTACACACTAAGCCTTGGACGCCGCTCACCCACCAGCCTGTGGCAATGGGGCTCCTCTACCCTCCAGCCAAAGAGCTCTTACTCCCCCTCCAGCCATGGCCTAGATATTTCCTCTGGGCTGATTTCAAGCATCCAGAGACTGTAACCCATTCACCTGTACTTTAATCCAGGGATGCTGCTCACCCACCAACAGGGGCAAGGCGGGGGGTCTCCCTCTTCTCTCGCTGGGCTGGGGGATCCTGGCCTGCTGTTGGCCCCCAGCCTCTTGGATGTCCCGATGAGCCCCCCGATCTTCACAGGCCATTCCTTTCCATCGTCTTGTACGCTGGAACTTTTTAAAAGCCTCCAGTTGATGGAAGCAAAGAAAAGGTCTATGACACCTGGTATCCCAGTTGGTCTCCCTCCAGTACTGACCAGGCTGCCCCTTTAGCTTCCATGTCAGACAGGATCAGTGCATTTGGGCTGGTGTGGCCAGGGCCATTGGCCTTTCCTCTCGAGCTGATTTTAAGGCAGCCAGAGACTTTCACCCACTCCCCGTAACTGAAGCCTGGACGCCGCTCACCCACCAGCCTGTGGCAATGGGGCTCCTCTACCTCCAGCCAAAGAGGCTCTTACTCCCCTCAGCATGGCCTATGATATTCCTCTGGCTGATTCAGGCATCCAGAGACTGAACCATTCACCGTACTTTCAATCCAGGGATGCTGCTCACCCCCCAAACAGGGCAAGGGCCTGGGGGATCCTGGGCAGCTGCTGTGGCCCCCAGCCATCTTGGATGTCCCGATGAGCCCCCGATCTTCACAGGCCATTCCTTTCCATCGTCATTGTACGCTGGAACCTTTTTAACACTAGATTTACCAGGCCTTCGCAATTGCGTAATTCCCTGGACCTCATATCTACTAGCACTCCGCTGAGTTTTAAACTGCACAGCTCGCATGTTCTCTTCTTTGTCTGAAATACACCATTCCTGTGAGCCTGGCCATTTGCATTTGTTCTTGACCAAGGAGGTGAATCTTGTGTGTGGAACCTTCAGAATGCCTGCCATATATTTATACAAAAGAAACATCACATATGGAAAACAAGTCTGTTTTTTACAGAGTTTACAGCGTTGCAGACCCAGTGTCCATCGTCCCTGCATTTGGCACTGGTGAATTTCTGATATGTTGCACAGGTAAACTGCTGCGATTCCTGTTGCAGCTCTCTTGGACCTGACACTGTGTTGTCTGTACAGTCCCTGGCACAGCAGCTGCAACAGCTTCAGCAGCCCGCCTTTGTACCAATATTCTTGTGCTGCATGAATCGGCAACAGAGTTCTTTAGCTAGAAGACTCAGAAACAATCTTCTTTTGCCTGTCCACCCTGTACATGCCTTGTACAAAATGTAGGCATTCACCGCTGCCAGGTCCAGCATATTGTAAAAAACTTGCTATGGCCACCTGCGTGTTGCTGCTCTTACGGATACATCCGTGCCATTTGGTCCAACACGTCTACACACCACACTGATTTCCCCACAAATGTTTGGGTGGGAGGTCCGAGGTCCGTGGGGTTGGAAGGTCGTGGGGGGGGCATAATTTTTTTTGCTATGGGGCCCAGTCATTTCTAGCGACGCCCCTGGCTAATACTGTACTTACTGAAAGTAGCAGGGATCAGCATACAATACAGCTGGTTTACAATCAGTAAAGGCACACAGTAAGGTAGTGAGTGACAGCAGGGACCCCCGTAGGTAGCGAGTGACAACAGGGCCCCCTCATTAGGTAGTGAGTGACAGCAGGGACCCCGTTTGATAGTGAGTGACAGGGACCCCAGGTTATAGTGAGTGACAGGGACCCCAGGTTAGATAGTGAGTGACAGGGACCCCAGGTTAGATAGTGAGTGACAGGGACCCCCGTTAGGTAGTAAGTGACAGGGACCCCATTAGGTAGTGAGTGACAGGCGCCCCCTCACCTCGCAGCCAGCAGCGTCAGACCTCGTAAGCGGGCGGCCCGACTAGTTAGAGGATGATGGGCGCAAATATGCGGCCCGCTGCATACATGACAACATCATTGGTCAGACTGAAGGTAGCAAGTATTTAGACATGCCCTGTGCAATCACTCACCTTATAAAAGACGGTTCCAAATGTGAAGGTGTGGCACATGTAGGGGACGGACGGGTAAGGGTGATTGCACAACAATAGATTGCAGATAATCAACCTGAAGACCTGTGAAAATCTCAGCAGGGGTGAGCCTTGCACCAGAAACTAAAAAAGTTTGGTATTCAGTGTATAGACATTTTACTTGGCGGTCGAGAATTTGATATTACTCGCGTATAGTATAATAGACTTTTACTCACGGATTCGAGAATTCGATATTTACTCGGTATTGGTGCATAAACATTTTACTCACGGATTCGAGAATTCGATATTTACTCGCGTATAGGTATACTAGACATTTTACTCACGTATTTGAGAATTCGATATTTACTCGCGTATTGGTATAATAGACATTTTATCATATTTGCACACCCCTTAAACGTTCGAACATTCGATAATATCGAAAGTCCGGAAAATATTGAAAAATCTGGGTCCAGGATAGTTCGAGAAGTCTGAGTCCGTTCGAACTCGGGTTCGAGTTCTAGTCCATCTCTACAAGTTACTGGTATTGATACATAAAGTAGAGTTGATCCAGGGATATTTCCGATTGCCACTTGAGTCAGAAAGGAATTTTTAGGCAGGTAATGAGGGTATTCCTCGATGATCTGTGCCTTCAATCAGTCATTAGCATTCGCCAGTGATTTTGTGTTATAGTTGAGATGAAACTGCTTATATGAGCTCTAGCTGCTGTTATTACTGCTTGAATAAAAAAAAATATTTTAGCTGAAGGAGTTTGAAGGGGAGCGTGTATGTGGTGTGTGTTGGTGGTGGTGGGTTTTAGAATTATTTGTTTAGGTCAGTGCTACATTGAAACTCCAGTAACCCAGACAGCACAAAACGCAGCTAACTGCGGGATTGGGTGTTAACTGCAGGCACAGAAAGAGCAACAGATAATTCTATCTTTCCTTTGTGGTCTTAATATTGAATAAATTAGCCACGCATTGACAGAGAAATAATCTTAGCTTTTATTGAATTTATAGTTACTACATGTGGTGTGCCGGGGGTGGGGGTCTGGGTGATTGACAGTTCTATACTGACAAGCTTTGCCGTCTCCTTTAAAAAGTAAAAAACCCGGTGCTAAAAAACAAAGGATAATAGGTTCAAGAAAAAGCAACAAAGCAGATATAAGATTGTGCCATATCATTGGGAAATGATTTGGCACCGTTCACATGTTCTTTAATACTAAGGATGGGCATTATGAATATCTAGTAATAACCTTTGTCTTAGCAATGCCCCAGCAGTTTTCCAATATTTTATCAATGACGTGCTCTATGAGTTTCTTGTAAATTTATTATAGTCTACCTGGGCGACATTCTTATTTTTCTTCCACGTTAGATTTACATTGTTCCCATGTCAGATTGGTTTAGAAAAGCTCAGAAACACATCACCAAGTTCCTTTTCTAGGGTTCATCATATACATTTAGGGTCTCACTATGGATCCATAAAAGATGTCAACTGTCCTGAACTGGGCTCCTCCTCCTTTACTAACTTCTACAGACAGTTCATAAAAAACTTTTCCTCCCTAATCAATCTCACCATAAAGGGTGCAGATCCGTCTAATTGGTCTAGAGAAGCCTTTGAAAGTCTTAAAGGGAAGTTCACGGCAAATACATAGCTTGTTAAGAAAAAAGGAGATTAATCTGCTTATCCAGTATGTTATAGAACCTGAAATTGCAGCCACACTAACACAGCAAAGCATAACAAATGTTAATAAATCAATAGCTTTTTCAAATGATGATATGTAGAACAACTAGGTATATGTAATATAAATAAGAATATAAAAACTTTACAAATCAATTATATTTTCCACTGAACATCCCCTTTAAGAAAGCCTTCGGCTCGGCTCCCATCCTGACCATCCAGATGTTAGATTTCCTTTTGTAGTTGAGGTTGATGCTTCAGAGATAGAAGTAGGAGAAGATTTGTCGCAGTATTCTAAATCCAATGAATGGCTTCATCCCTGTGCCTTCTTTTCCAGAAATTTACTCCATTTTTTCTGCGTTGGCGCAATGTTTTCAGATCATTGAAAATGCTGTAACGCACCGAAAACGCGCTTTTCGGGTGCCTTGCTATTGCGCATGTAATTTGCGTTCCGCATTTTTAATCGCAAACGCGTGGGTTTTTTCTATTTCTATTGAAAAAATGCATGCGCAAATGCAAAAAAAAAAAATCACACACAAAATTGCATGCGATCTGTGTGCAATTGCGTTTATTGCACAGTGTGGCTGTGCCTATTAGCTATTAAATTAGCTTTCAAAGAGTGGGGTCATTGGTTGGAAAGAGCTTAGCACCCTGTTACAGTATAGACTGACTGACCATAAAAACGTGGAATATATCGAAGGATATAGATAGACAGGTTGGCTGGCTCTCTCTAATTTTAGAACTATGTATAGGCCTGGTTCCAAAAAACATTTAGGCAGATGCTCTTTTTTGAAACTTCTCAGTCTATTCCGCCTCTGAAGAATTACTGAGCCTATTGACCTGGAACTGTCTTATTCAAGCTCTCACTCCTATTCAACTGTTGCCTGATTCTAGATGCCTAAGATACTTAAGATCTGCAAGATCCTGTCTGCCATCTTTCAAAATCTGCATACACACAGTACCGAGTGTTCTCTCTATAGCATAGGGAGAACGCTTGGGACTGTGTGTTCCCTCAGCCGCGGCAGACTCCTCTATAGGAAGTCTGCCCGGCTGAGGGAAATTTTTCGTGTTTTCGGAAAACCAAGGTACACACAGTACTGTTGTACCTAGCTTTAGTCATGGACTATTCCTGTATTTATTTATGTATGTATGTATAATTTATAAAGCTCAATTTGGGTACACAGTGATGTACATTATAAAATACTGAGTATGCAAATAAGGGGATAAGTGCAAGCAATTATACAGATACATACATAGGTTAAGAACACATATTTCTATATAAATCTTGTTATGTATGTTCTCACTCACAGCCACAATTCTGAATGCAATCACATAACGGCGACTACCCCGGACGACACCGTGAAGTCCAATTGAACAACAAAAAGCTTACACGCCACTGTAGGGTGTGATGCCCCAGTTCAGCAACTCAGATGAAGGGCCTGGGCTCTGAGTTTTTCGACTTCAACAACACAGACACAGCTCTGTGAGCTTCCCAACTTCAACACACATCTGGACATGCGCACGCACATGGAGCGCACAGAGCGGTGAGCCTTACCTATGAGGCTACCATTCAGGAGGTAGATATAATTCAGGGGGGGGGCCTAAATGCACTAGGACAAAATATATCAGCAACTTTGAATCTAAAAGATAGGCTCTGGGGGGGGGGGGATGGATGATAGTCGGCTGTATAAGGGGTAGAGAGGAAAAAAATTCCAAGCTTTTTAAAGCTGCAGCTTCCAATAGAACATAACTTAATTTTACAGTGTACTTATCTTTTAAGTGCTGCAGTTCAGTTGCAATCAACATGTTTTCCCCTCTGCATTTCCATGTAGCATGTTCACCACAACATTTGTATATTTATGCTCCAAGGGAAAAACTGACAATGTTGTATATAAAGTTTTGCTATAAACATATGCGCTTACCCCCTCAAGCAATGTCACCTCCTCAACTCATAACTATTAATACATGACGTACATTACCAACTGGGGGTTGGATGGTAGCAGGGCCCACCACAAGCCAATAACCTCTGCGGTGTAAGAAACATATGGCGATAACCAAAACCAGAAGTTTTGATAACCAAACCAGAAGTTTGGGTATCAACATTGATAGATGTTTTCTTCATACATTTAAGCTTTGACTCATTTTATACATTGATGTTTGTCTTTATTTGAAATTAAGGAATTTGAATTAAAACAGTCCCATTTTATTTAACACATCATTTTTTTAAGTACACTAGTCATTATACAAACATTACTTTGTTTTTTTTTTTTTCTATAGTAAATATTTTGAAAGATATTACACAATTTGAAAATATACAGTTTTAAAGTAGTTTAATAAAGCTAAACTTAAAGGTACTATTCATGCATTAGCCACCCCAAACTAACCCCTACCCTAATAGTACCCAGGGTAAGGAACTAAAATGCTAGATCTTCACCCCTGGGTTTATTTGAGTGTGTGTAAAGGGAGCTGTGAAAGACGACCTGATTTTAGGACTGGTTTGGCTCTACAAGTACATATGGTATTAATGGGATATGTGCTCTGCATGTTAAGGATAACTATACTGTCAAAATCAAAATTAACTTAAAAATGTAAAGTACCTGGGACAGGGAGGTAGGATTGATTTGGACTGGTGCTCCTCACAGAAACAATATTGGAGGTAGGAATTACCTATCCTATAGCCCTGTCCCAAGTATTTTTCATTATAACTGTTATTTAGGAAAACTTTTACACATGAGAGTTCTTTTAAGTGTCTTCCCATTGGATTGTCATGAGGAGTCCTCGGCTCCTACAAAAAGGGCAGTACTGCAAGCTTGTTTTGGACACTTTGGGCAAACTAAAAAAAGGATCTAGCGGTTTAGGTCTTCATCTTGGATGTAATTGGGGAGGGAGAGTGGTTTGTTAGCGTATTGTTGCCCTTTAATAGCCAAAGTTAAAGGGTATCTCCACTGAAAAATTAAGTTTGGGCATTCAGTTTATTGAAGAACGGGAGTTTCAGGACTGAGTCTTAACTCCCGTTCTTCAATAAAACTATCAGGAGAGAAGGGAAGGCACTTACCCAATCTCTAGCTCCTCTGCCTCATAGTCTGACAGGTCCCAACGGACTCTGCCTTCATGCGCATGCGCAAGTGCATAGAAGACAGATTCAGATCCGGATGCTTATCTTCTATTTCCCTTCATTTGTCTAGCAGCCGTTTTGTCCATAGATAGGGCAGGAGCAGAGAACAGAAACTCCACACAGCACCCTGACTCATTTAGATACTAAACTGATGTGGTCTGTGTTGACCAGTAATGATCAAATATCAGTAATGATAGCGTGGGTGTTGCCTTCAAGGGACAGTTCAGTGGAAATTATCAATATTTGATAAATTGTTAGTTTGTGTAATGCCTTCTTAGTTATTCAGTTGATTTCATACCCTTTGCTGTTCCCTGCTGTTGACATTAGTGAGCTCCATTTCAGGTTCTACGGTACTTCTTCTTCCCAGAATCACGCTACCTTGGAATGTTCCTAACAGTAATTTCTTCTGATTGGCTGTTGGATGGGCAAACATGCTCCAGACCTCTACTGAGCAACTGAACCAACCCAGGCGCTGGGTCAAGGGCAAGACCATAACGGTCTCTACTGGGGTCCTGCAAACAGGAATCAGTATTTCAGTTGCATTTATTTATACACAGACACAATGCTGAATGGGTAGGTTAAGGTCATTGGGATGAAAAAATACTGTCTCTTTTTCTGAAAAGCATATTATTTACACTGAACTTCCCCTTAAGGTGCATACAATGTACAATTGGGGGGGGGGGGACACCCTCCAGGCGTATCATCAAACAGCTCTGACTGAACGTCTGTTTCGGCTTACAAAATGCCCACACGACACGATTGTATACACATTGTATGTTGCGGGTTGCCCCCTCGACTGACGTGTATAAGCCTTTATTGCAGAATTTTTTGATTGCAGAATACTAAAAAAATAAAATGATCAGGGTTTATGTTTATTTGTTAAGTTATATTTGCAAATTGTACCCAGATGTAACCTTGATAACTAAGTATACATTATGTTAATATGTGCAATTTTTACTACTGAGTGGCCTGCGAGCCCTCTAATATGCCTCGTGGTTTTTATTTTTATGTGTGCTACAATGACAATAAACTATATAAAAACATATATAATAGCAGAACCATAAAACTTACTTTATTTCCAACCTTCCCAAATGGTTACACAACAGAAATACATTTAGCACCACCATGGCCTGTAAACTAACACAGCCTGGAAACACACTCCATATTGTCCATTCACTGTGGTAACTAATACTCATAACGGTCCAAGAAACAACCAAAAAGGCCAAATAACGGAACAGTGACAAGAAATTTTCATTGTCCCACCCAGTCACTGTGCCCGCGCAGCGCGTTACACACTGCAAGAACGTTCCAGAGCGTGCTGCCGCAGAGCGAGAACAAAGGCGTGTTCCCATCCCTTGACCACCTCCCCTTTCGTTAGTTGGGGGTGGACCCCGAGATTTGTCACGTTTGCGTTTTGGGAAATTGAGTTTATTTTGTGTTATAAAGTATGTCAACAGCCTTTTGACCAGACTACAATTCCCGACGTGCCCTTAGGCACGTTTTGTGCGCAGGCTTTCATTTGTATTACCCTGACCCCTCTTCAGCCCGCAGCTTGTTTTCCTGAGTTGAGGAGCTGCAGTGGAAGAGCCAACAGTGAACCTAGCGTAGTCCTGAAGCATCTTTATCTCTGTGTCCTTACACAACAGGTAATAAGACAGCGGACAGATAACCGGCCCCCGACACCCACCAGTGTCTTTATTTAGGGCAATTTACTAGCGATATTTCGCAGTAGAGAGACCGGTATCCGTGTTCATTATAACCTAGCACTGTAATGTGAATGGTTAACTCGGCACTTTATAGATGTCTTGGTGCCCGACCATGGTCTATCTATCGTAGTCTGGGTACTAGGCCCCTCACCCTATTATGTCCCAAGTCCTTGAGATTATTATTGGCAAGTTGCCCGTTGCACTGGTCGGTGGCATTTACCTTCAAACAATAGAGCCTCACTGGTAGGCCTGCGGATACGGCAGCATCGAGTCAGCACCTCCGGGCAGCAAAACCGGTGGTTTTGTTTTTGTAAATAAGTGACCGCCGGTCCCAAAAACCCGTTATCATTGGGCGCAGAGGCAGATTATTGGCTGTAGTGTGTCTCTAGTTATCCCTGGGCTGATGGGCTCTTCTCCTTGGATTTTCCCCATTCTCTGTCCTGCAGAGGGCGCGTTTCAGGTACGCAGTGACCCCTGCAGCTTTTGCTTCAGTTTATGAAATGGCGCTGTCTGTTTTGATGAAAAATCAAGGTTCCTTACAGTACAGAGACAGGAATTCTTACCTGAACCGAGAGGCTGGAGTCCCCCAAAGGAAAAACATTACACTCTGTTCGGTTATGCCAATTACTAAATAAGAACTGTACCAAACATTTTATTTCCATTCGGAATGATGTCTAGTTGACTTGCTCTTGGTTAAGGTTCCAGACTTATATATTTGCTGTTTGATTTTGATAAGCTTCATAGGAACAAGCATTAAGTTTGTCAGGGAATCAAAATAAACATACACAGAGAGATTGTCTATGTTTGAGTTTAAGGCTGTTTTCCTCTAGTGCATCCATGTCGAACTTGTGGCCCTCTAGATATTTGAAAATACAATTAACAGCATTCCTTGGCTGCATATTCACTCATCCAGAGGGCCGCAGGTTGACATTCCTGGTTTAGTGTATGCATTCATTTTATTTTTCTAATTTGTGCTAAACATATACACAGCACTTGAAACCAGAATCCAAGGCCTTCCTAATTTACACATTAATCTGAATTACCATTTGTCTAGCTTGGCTAATCAACATTGCCTCTCAGGTCATGATAGATTTGTATAAGTAAGAAAAACCTGCAGTTTACACAACAGCCATAGGTAATTTAAAGGAATAATTCACTCAAAGTGATCTATTCTGTTTTTCATTAGTTGAAGAACGGAGGTAAAAAACCTATGTTTTACCTCCTGTCTTCAATTAATCTTAACAGGGACCAGGAAAGAAGAAAACTTAATAGTATACTCGAGTATAAAACAGCCGAGTATAACCAATTGACCTATTTTTACCTGAAAAGGAGTAAAAATGATTGACTCAAGTATAAACAGAGGGTTAAAAATATGAACACTAATGTTCAATATATGGTACCATATATTCTTTGGTTGCTGGGAGTTGTAGTTTCGAAACATAATTTAATGTCCTCTATTCACAGTGCCCCATCTACCCCCCTTACCCCCTCCCTGTACAGACTTATGGAATTATCCCACCCTAAACCCCATACATAAGAATGTTCTGTACTTTAGGCTGAAGGCTGAGCCGAGGCTGACAGGCTGTGCAGGTTTGTATCGTGAGGGCTCCTTCATCCTCTTATTCCGGTGCAGTCAGGAGATCTGTGACGTAAGCAGGATGCGTAACTTACGTGCTGTGCATACTGCCTGTGCTGGACTGCTCCGATCCTGCTCTCCTGGTTTCCTCGCTGCCATAGCTGAATGGTCTGCACCGGTAGTCTGCTTTTTTTTTTTCCTGGGCCTCTTCTTCCTATGCATATGACCCGAGTATAAACTGAGGCCAGGTTTTTAGGTATTTTTAAAATCTATACACCTCTTTTATACTCGAGTATATACAGTACCCGCGAGCACCATCCACCACTGGCTCCTCTGACAGTCTCAACTGTTTCGGCTTGAACATTATAGCGTGCATTAGTTAAAGTTTAAGCCGGAAACAGTCTGGACCTGTCAGAGGAGTCAGCAGTGCATCGTGCTCGCAGGTAAGTTTTCTATCTTCGTTCTGGACCCTGTTAAATTAATTGGTTAAAACATAGCTCTTTTACCTCCCTTTCTTCACTAATGCAAAACAGGTTAATTTTTTCAGTGAACCTATCCTTTAAGTTCTATTTAAAGGACAATATACTGTAAATTTACTTTTTTAGAAATGAAAAGTACCTGGACAAGAAGTAAGATTGATTATCCTACCTCCCAATATTGTTAGTTGAGAAGCTTCAGCGCATACAGTTTTGATCTGCCAGTTTTGGCCCTGGGCCTTCTTGTATTATGATGGTGCTGAAGCTCTCATGAAGCGTTGCAGAAGCAGTTTCTTTGTGCTGCCGCTCTGTATAGAAATATAGGAGGTAGAAATTACCAAACCTACCTCCCTGCCTCAGGTACTTTTCATTTTAACTGTTTTTTTTTTTTTAAAAGTTTATACGTTCTATAGCTCACCTTAAAGTAAATACAGTACTCTAGATTGACTGTATGTTTCCATCATTGTACCTTATCCTTGAGCTACAGGAATATGTTCTAGTTGTAAATACAAGCCTTCTTTAAACAAGGCATGCATATGCTGTAAAAAAAGAAGCATTAACCCCCAAAATAAAAGATGAAATTTCTAAATTCTAGAATTGTTGGCAAGGACAGTTACTCCTTTATGTCTCTTTAGCCACTGCAGGTGTCTAAAACTATAATAGGATTCTAATATTCAATACAGCTATTTATCCAACTTGCAAACATCTTGTAGATCTCACCACTGCAAGAAATACGATGAATGTTATCTATGAGGTAGGAATTGTGAGCACAGGATACTAATGGCTATAAAATTTGGGGAATGTGAGCACAACGTGTAAAAGCAGCTTCTTAAAATAGAAAGAGGTTAGCACAGCTCATTGGAGCTTGGCAATCACCTTGTCTGTAATGTTGAATGAACACATTTCAACCATTTTTTTTTGTTTGGGGTATTTTTACTGTAATTGAAGATAACCTTAAGTTTGTCTTTATTATGGTTACTATAAGCATTCAAATCTTTAATAGCAAATCACGCTTCTCCAAATAGGAAATAACATTTGGGCTATGATGAAAGCATTTCAGCACTGTATAACCAATAAAAATTGCTAATAAGGCCTTTACCATAAGTTTTATTTAAAGGGCATGTCCACCCTTATAAAAAGTTTTTATATAATTAGTTCATGTTCCCCCAGCCCCATCTGTATAATTAATATCTTTAGAAAGTGCCCGATCGTTACTTTCCTTGCCTCTCTCCTTCGCCCGTGCCCTTTCCCTCTGCTTGCACGGAACTGCAACAGGGGGCAGGACCGCAGCCGCGTCTGTGATTGGCGAAAGGCAGCCAATCACGGATGCGGCTGCCGGCTGCTCACACGGCGAGAGAGAGGTAAGGTTAGTCATGATCGGGGGACTTTCTGATGATATAATATAGCGTTGGGGCTGGGGGAACTGAAATATTATATAAAACATATTACGCTAGGGGGAGGGAGACCAAAGCGGGGGGGGGGGGGGCTCTCCTGCGCATGCCTCAAACCTTGTTGAGGCAGACACAGGAGCAGAACAGATCCTCAACTGAGTTTCCTGGACTTTGGAGGGGCATAGCAGAGAACCATTGGAGCAGAATTGTATGGTAAGGATTTTATTAAACTACAGAGTGGGGCCAGTATGGGGTTAAATTAGTTTTGGGGGTGGACATGCCCTTAATGTGAGGTTGTTATTTGAATGGTTTTGGACATCAGGCAATGCTTTATTAGTGCCACATGAGGTGGGCAACTTGTCAAATAATAGTAGATCAGACCTCACAGGTCTTCTACCCAACATGCTTTATTTCATCACTAATACACATCAAATTCCATCGTAGCCTGATTGTGAATTTGTCTTATTCACAATACACATTTCCCGCTCAGTCCGATAGGCCGTGGAAGCAGGGGGTTGTTGTCAGCCTTAGAACCTATACATACACTTGGCCGATGTTAACAAGTGGATAGTATGGCTGCCAATAACAGTGTTGTATCTATAGCCCCTAATTTTAAGGGCTGTTGAGCATAGCCCAAACTTGCAAAAGCAGATTAAAACACTTTATGGTTTAAGAGTTGGTGGAGAAAAACTTTTCTCTAGTGAGCCTGAATACATAAAGTAATGTTGGCCATAAAGTCTACAAGGGCTAGACCACACTGCAGCGGTTTTTCTGCGTTTGCGCTTGCGTTTTTTTTTCCAGATATTGGAAGCGTGGCAACGCACCGAAAATGTGTTTTCCGGTGCGTTCCACATTTTAATCACAATTCAATGTGTATCCTATACCTAATGAAGAAACGCATGCGCAAACGCAACAAATTGCACATGAAATAGCATTCCCGCAGTGTTGGGACATTGTTTTGTTCATTTGTGTGGTTTACATTAAATTGCAAAATGAATTGTATTGTCACCTACTAATGTAAAAGGGTTATTTATATCCCTGAAATAATTTAAGGCAAAAAAGAACATAAATAAAAATTTTGCTTTTTGTATTTTCAAATCTGCTAGTACCTTACTGTTTAAAAAGAAATAATAATAATGGAAAAGGAATTCCTTATGCAAGTGTGCTGACATGTAAAAAACAAAAAAGGAAATGAATCTTTTGAAGACGCAATATCAATCTTGAACTAAATTGAACCTAAGAGAGAAAAAAAACGCTTGTTCAGCTGTTATTGTCTTTTGCAACTCTTTCTGGTTTTCAACTAGGGTAGACAGAAATAGACCATTAATAATAATCTTTGTAAGTTAAGCAATTACTGGCATGTTTTTCCTATCAACTGTTTCACAGTTTAAGATCAAATCAAGTATATTTTCTACTGGGCAGTATAGTTTACTGCTTGAGTTTTGTTTGCATGCCCTTTCTAAAAAAATACTAGATAAATACCTTTTAATAGGAATAGGTCTTGGTTAACCCCCAGCTAAGGTTCGTACATACTGCGATCGCGGGTCCAGACCTGCGCCGCACGATGTGATGAATGTCGTTTTGGCCGATAATCACCCGTATTGTAGTGCCTTTATCTGGCGAAACGGCCGTTCGGTCGGGGATCGCCGAACGACTGACTGGCAGATCCCCGAACGACGTCCGTGTTTCGGCCGATAAAGGCACTACACACGGGCCGATTATCGGCTGAAACAAACGTTCGTACACATCGTGCATCACGGGTCGGGACCCACGATCGCACGTGTGTGATACGCTTAAGCATTGCTGCTACAGCACATGCTCTTTAGTGATCGAAGATCGAAGCAAGGAAGTTGCTGATAGCAGTCACATTACAGCACAGAGATTCTCCCTGACATTTCAGTTTTTTTCCCCATACACATTCAGTGCTCCTGTCCCAACAATGATATAATCCTTTCATACATTGCCTTTTTTTTTTTTTTGTAGCGAGATTGGTGTGGCCAAGGGCCATTGGCCTTTCCTCTGAGCTGATTTTAAGGCAGCCAGAGACTTTCACCTACTCCCCGGTACACTGAAGCCTTGGACGCCGCTACCCACCAGCCTGTGGCAATGGGGCTCCTTACCCTCCAGCCAAAGAGGCTCTACTCCCCCTAGCCATGGGGCCTAGATATTTCCTCTGGGCTGATTTCAAGGCATCCAGAGACTGTAACCCATTCACCTGTACTTTCAATCCAGGGATGCTGCCACCCACCAAGCAGGGGCAAGGTCCTGGGGGTCTCCTCTTCTCTCAGCGGCTGGGGGATCCTGGGCAGCTGCTGTGGGCCACAGCCATCTTGGATGTCCCGATGAGCCCCCCGATCTCACAGGCCATTCCTTTCCATCGTCATTGTACTGGAACCTTTTAAAAGCCTGCCAGTTGAGTGAAGCAGAAAGAAAGGTCTATGACACCTGGTATTCCCAGTTGGTCTCCCATCCAGGTACTGACCAGGCCTGCACCTGCTTGCTTCCAATGTCAGACAGGATCAGGTGCATTTGGGCTGGTGTGGCCAAGGGCCATTGGCCTTTCCTCTGAGCTGATTTTAAGGCAGCCAGAGACTTTCACCCACTCCCCGGTACACTCAAGCCAGGGACGCCGCTCACCCACCAGCCTGTGGCATGGGGCTCCTCTACCCTCCAGCCAAAGGAGGCTCTTACTCCCCTCCAGCCATGGGGCCTAGATATTTCCTCTGGGCTGATTTCAAGGCATCCAGAGACTGTAACCCATTCACCTGTACTTTCAATCCAGGGATGCTGCTCACCCACCAAGCAGGGGCAAGGTCCTGGGGGTCTCCCTCTTCTCTCAGCTGGGCTGGGGGGATCCTGGGCAGCTGCTGTTGGCCCCCAGCCATCTTGGATGTCCCGATGAGCCCCCCGATCTTCACAGGCCATTCCTTTCCATCTATTGTATGCTGGAACAAGCCTGCCAGTTGAGTGAAGCAGAAGAAAAGGTCTATGAACCCTGGTATTCCCAGTTGGTCTCCATCCAGGTACTGACCAGGCTGCACTGCTTAGCTTCCAATGTCAGACAGGATCAGGTGCATTTGGGCTGGTGTGGCCAAGGGCCATTGGCCTTTCCCTCTGAGCTGTTTTAAGGCAGCCAGAGACTTTCCACCTACTCCCCGGTACACTGAAGCCTTGGACGCCGCTCACCCACCAGCCTGTGGCAATGGGGCTCCTCTACCCTCCAGCCAAAAGAGGCTCTTATCCCCCTTAGCCATGGGGCCTAGAATTTCCCTGGGCTGATTTCAAGGCATCCAGAGACTGTAACCCATTCACCTGTACTTTCAATCCAGGGATGCTGCTCACCCACCAGCAGGGGCAAGGTCCTGGGGGGTCTCCCTTTCTTTCAGCTGGGCTGGGGGATCCTGGGCAGCTGCTGTTGGCCCCAGCCATCTTGGATGTCCCATGAGCCCCGATCTTCACAGGCCATTCCTTTCCATCGTCATTGTAGCTGGAACCAAGCCTCCAGTTGAGTGAAGCAGAAGAAAAGGTCTATGACACCTGGTATCCCAGTTGGTCTCCCATCCAGGTACTGACCAGGCCTGCACCTTTGCTTCCAATGTCAGACAGGATCAGGTGCATTTGGGCTGGTGTGGCCAAGGGCCATTGGCCTTTCCTCTGAGCTGATTTTAAGGCAGCCAGAGACTTTCACCCACTCCCCGGTACACTCAAGCCGGACGCCGCTCACCCACCAGCCTGTGGCAATGGGGCTCTCTACCCTCCAGCCAAAAGAGGCTCTTACTCCCCTTTAGCCATGGGGCCTAGATATTTCCTCTGGGCTGATTTCAAGGCATCCAGAGACTGTAACCCATTCACCTGTACTTTCAATCCAGGGATGCTGCTCACCCACCAAGGGGGCAGGGTCCTGGGGGGTCTCCCTCTTCTCTCAGCTGGGCTGGGGGGATCCTGGGCAGCTGCTGTTGGCCCCAGCCATCTTGGATGTCCCGATGAGCCCCCGATCTTCACAGGCCATTCCTTTCCATCGTCATTGTTAGCTGGAACCTTTTAAAAGCCTGCCAGTTGAGTGAAGCAGAAAAGAAAGGTCTATGACACCTGGTATTCCAGTTGGTCTCCCATCAGGTTGACCAGGCTGCATGCTTAGCTTCCAATGTCAGACAGGATCAGGTGCATTTGTGGCTGGTGTGGCCAAGGGCCATTGGCCTTTCCCTCTGAGCTGATTTTAAGGCAGCCAGAGACTTTCACCTACTCCCCGGTACACTGAAGCCTTGGACGCCGCTTACCCACCAGCCTGTGGCAATGGGGCTCCTCTACCCTCCAGCCAAAGAGGCTCTTTACTCCCCCTTTAGCCATGGGGCCTAGATATTTCCTCTGGGCTAATTTCAAGGCATCCAGAGACCAAACAGGGGCAAGGTCCTGGGGGGTCTCCCTCTTCTCTCAGCTGGGCTGGGGGGATCCTGGGCAGCTGCTGTGGCCCCCAGCCATCTTGGATGTCCCGATGAGCCCCCCGATCTTCACAGGCCATTCCTTTCCATCGTCATTGTATGCTGGAACAAGCCTGCCAGTTGAGTGAAGCAGAAGAAAAGGTCTATGACACCTGGTATTCCCAGTTGGTCTCCCATCCAGGTCCTGACCAGGCCTGCACCGTTAGCTTCCAATGTCAGACAGGATCAGGTGGCATTTGGGGGTGTGGCCAAGGGCCATGGCCTTTCCTCTGAGCTGATTTTAAGGCAGCCAGAGACTTTCACCTACCCCGGTACACTGAAGCCTTGGACGCCGCTCACCCACCAGCCTGTGGCAAGGGGCTCCTCTACCTCCAGCCAAAAGAGGCTCTTCCACCCCAACCAGCCAGGGGATGGGGCCTAGATATTTCCTCTGGGCTGATTTCAAGGCATCCAGAGACTGTAACCCATTTACCTGTACTTTCAATCCAGGGATGCTGCTCACCCACCAAATGGGGGCAAGGTCCTGGGGGGTCTCCCTCTTCTCTCGGCTGGGCTGGGGGGATCCTGGGCAGCTGCTGTTGGCCCCAAGCCATCTTGGATGTCCCGATGAGCCCCCCGATCTTCCCAGGCCATTCCTTTCCATCGTCATTGTACGCTGGAACCTTTTTAAAAGCCTGCCAGTTGAGTGAAGCAGAAGAAATGAAACGGTCTATGACACCGGGTATTCCCAGTTGGGCTCCATCCAGGTACTGAGCAGCTGCACCTGCTTGCTTTCAATGTCAACAGGATCAGGTTGCATTTGGGCTGGTGTGGCCAAGGGCCATTGGCCTTTCCCTCTGAGCTGATTTTAAGGCAGCCAGAGACTTTCACACCCACTCCCCGGTACACTGAAGCCTTGACGCCGCTCACCCACCAGCCTGTGGCAATGGGGCTCCCTACCCTCCAGCCAAAAGAGGCTCTTACTTCCCCTCCAGCCATGGGCTAGATATTTCCTCTGGGGTGATTTCAAGGATCCAGAGACTGTAACCCATTCACCTGTACTTTCAATCCAGGGATGCTGCTCACCCCCAAGCGGGGCAAGGTCCTGGGGGGTCTCCCTCTTCTTCAGCTGGCTGGGGGGATCCTGGGCAGCTGCGGTTGCCCCCAGCCATCTTGGATGTCCGATGAGCCCCCCGATCTTCACAGGCCATTCTCCATGTCATTGTATGCTGGAACAAGCCTGCCAGTGAGTGAAGCAGAAGAAAAGGTCTATGACACCTGGTATTTCCCAGTTGGTTCCCATCCAGGTACTGACCAGGCTGACACCTGCTTAGCTTCCAATGTCAGACAGGATCAGGTGCATTTGGGCTGGTGTGGCCAAGGGCCATTGGCCTTTCCTCTGAATGATTTAAGGCAGCCAGAGACTTTCACCCACTCCCCGGTACACTAAGCCGGACGCCGTCACCCACCAGCCTGTGGCAATGGGGCTCCTCTACCCTCCAGCAAAAGAGGCTCTTATCCTCCATCCAGCCATGGGGCCTAGATATTTCCTCTGGCTGATTTCAGGCATCAGAGACTGTAACCATTCACCTGTACTTTCAATCCAGGATGCTGCTCACCCACCAGAGGGGCAAGTCCGGGGGGTCTCCTCTTCTCTGCCTGGGCTGGGGGGATCCTGGGCAGCTGTGTGGCCCAGCCATCTTGGATGTCCCCATGAGCCCCCCGATCTTCACAGGCATTTCTTTCCATTATTGTATGCTGGAACAAGCTGCCAGTTTGAGTGAAGCAGAAGAAAAGGTCTATGACACTGGTATCCCAGTTGGTCTCCCATCCAGGTACTGACCAGGCCTGCACCTGCTTAGCTTCCAATGTCAGACAGGATCAGGTGCATTTGGGCTGTGTGGCCAAGGGCCATTGGCCTCCCTCTGAGCTGATTTTAAGGCAGCAGAGACTTTCACCTACTCCCCGGTACACTTAAGCCTTGGACGCGGCTTACCCACCAGCCTGTGGCAATGGGCTCTCTTACCCTCCAGCCAAAAGAGGCTCTTACTCCCCTTAGCCATGGGGCCTAGATATTTCCTCTGGGCTGATTTCAAGGCATCCAGAGACTGTAACCCATTCACCTGGACTTTCAATCCAGGTGCTCTCTCACCCACCACGCGGGGCAAGGTCCTGGGGGGTTCCCTCTTTCTTCGCTGGGCTGGGGGATCTGGGCAGCTGCTTTGGCCCCAGCCATCTTGGATGTCCCGATGAGCCCCCCGATCTTCACAGGCATTCCTTTCCATGTCATTGTACGCTGGAACCTTTTAAAAAGCCTGCCAGTTGAGTGAGCCGAAAGAAAAGGTCTATGACACCTGGTATTCCCAGTTGGTCTCCCATCCAGGTACTGACCAGGCCGCACCTGTTATTCCAATGTCAGACAGGATCAGGTGCATTGGGCTGTGTGGCCAGGGCCATTGGCCTTTCCTTGAGCTGATTTTAGGCAGCCAGAGACATTTCACCTACTCCCCGGTACACTGAAGCCTTGGGCCGCCTTCACCCACCAGCCTGTGGCAATGGGGCTCTCTACCCTCCAGCCAAAAGAGGCGCTTACTCCCCCTAGCCATGGGGCCCTAGATATTTCTTCTGGGCTGATTTCAAGGCATCCAGAGACTGTAACCCATTCACTTTACTTTCAATCCAGGGATGCTGCTCACCCACCAGCGGGGCAAGGTCCCTGGGGGTCTCCCTCTTCTTTCAGCTGGGCTGGGGGATTGGGAAGCATGCTGTTGCCCCCCAGCCATCTTGGATGTCCGATGGCCCCCCGACTTCACGGCCATCCTTTCCATCGCATGTAGCTGGAACTTAACGCCTGCCAGTTGATGAAGCAGAGAAAAGGTTTATGAACTGGTCTTCCCAGTTGGGCTCCATCCAGGGGATGACCACGGCCATGCACCTGCTTAAGCTTCCAATGTCAGACAGGATCAGGTGCATTTGGGCTGGTGTGGCCAAGGGCCATGGCCTTTCCCTCTGAGCTGATTTTAAGGCAGCCAGGACTTTCACCACTCCCGGTACACTGCAAGCCAGGAGCCGCTCACCCACCAGCCTGTGGCATGGGGCTCTTACCCTCCAGCCAAAAGAGGCTCTTACTCCCCCTCCAGCCATGGGGCCTAGATATTTCCTCTGGGCTGATTTCAAGGCATCCAGAGAATGTAACCCATACCTGTACTTTCAATCCAGGGATGCTGCTCACCCACCAAGCAGGGGCAAGGTCCTGGGGGGTTCCCTCTTCTCTCAGCTGGGCTGGGGGATCCTGGGCAGCTGCTGTTGGCCCCCAGCCATCTTGGATGTCCCGATGAGCCCCCGATCTTCACAGGCCATTCTTTCCATCGTCAGTACGCTGGTTAAAAGCCTGCCAGTTGAGTGAAGCAGAAGAAAAGGTCTATGACACTGGTATTCCCAGTTGGTCTCCCATCACGGTCTGACCAGGTGCCCACCTGCTACTTCCAATGTCAGACAGGATCAGGTGCATTTGGGCTGGTGTGGCCAAGGCCATTGGCCTTTCCTCTGAGCTGATTTTAAGGCAGCCAGAGAATTTCACCCCTCCCGTACACTCAAGCCAGGGAGCCGCTCACCACCAGCCTGTGGCAATGGGTCCTCTACCCTCCAGCAAAAGAGGCTCTTTACCCCCCTCCAGCCATGGGGCCTAGTATTTCCTCTGGGCTGATTTCAAGGCATCCAGAGACTGTAACCCATTCACCGTACTTTCATCAGGATGCTGCTCACCCACCAAGCAGGGCAGGTCCTGGGGGTCTCCTCTCTCGCGGGGCGGGGGGATCCTGGGCAGCTGTGTTGGCCCAGCATCTTGGATGTCCCGATGAGCCCCCCGATCTTCACAGGCCATTCCTTTCCATCGTCATGTATGCGGAACAAGCCTGCCAGTTGAGTGAAGCAGAAGAAAAGGTCTATGAACCTGGTATTCCCAGTTGGTCTCCCCATCCAGGTACTGACCAGGCCTGCCACTGCTTGCTTCCAATGTCAGACAGGATCAGGTGCATTTGGGCTGGTGTGGCCAAGGCCATTGGCCTTTCCCTTGAGTGATTTTAAGGCAGCCAGAGAATTTCACCCATCCCGGTACACTAAGCCGGACGCCGGTCACCCACCAGTGTGGCAATGGGGCCCTACCTCCAGCAAAAGAGGCTCTTACTCCCCTCCCAGCACCATGGGGCTAGATATTTCCTCTGGGCTGATTTCAAGGCATCCAGAGACTGTAACCCATTCACCTGTACTTTCAATCAGGGATGCTGCTACACCAACAAGCAGGGGCAAGGTCCTGGGGGGTCTCCCTCTTCTTTCAGCTGGCTGGGGGATCCTGGGCAGCTGCTGTTGGCCCAGCCATCTTGGAGTCCGATGAGCCCCCGATTTCACAGGCCATTCCTTTCCATCGTCATTGTACGCTGGGAACCTTTTTAAAAGCCTGCCAGTTGAGTGAAGCAAGAGAAAGGTCTATGACACCTGGTATTCCCAGTTGGTCTCCCATCCAGGTACTGACCAGGCCGCACCTGCTTGGCTTCCAATGTCAGACAGGATCAGGTGCATTTGGTGGTGTGGCCAAGGGCCATTGGCCTTTCCTCTGAGCTGATTTTAAGGCAGCCAGAGACTTCACCACTCCCCGTACACTGAAGCCTGGACGCCGCTACCCACCAGCCTGTGGCATGGGGCTCCTCTACCCTCCAGCAAAAGAGGCTCTTACTCCCCCCTAGCCATGGGGCCTAGATATTCCTCTGGGCTGATTTCAAGGCATCCAGAGACTGTAACCCATTCACCTGTACTTTCAATCCAGGGATGCTGCTCACCACCAGCAGGGCAAGGTCCTGGGGGGTCCTCTTTCTTCAGCTGGGCTGGGGGATCCTGGGCAGCTGCTGTTGGCCCCAGCCATTGGATTCCCGATGAGCCCCGATCTTCACAGGCCATTCCTTTCCATCGTCATGTAGCTGGAACCTTTTAAAGCCTGCCAGTTGAGTGAAGCAAAAGAAAAGGGCTATGACACCTGGTATTCCAGTTGGTCTCCCATCCAGGTAATGACCAGGCCTGCACTCGCTTGCTCCAATGTCAGACAGGATCAGGTGCATTTGGGCTGGTGTGGCAAGGGCCATTGGCCTTTCCCTCTGAGCTGATTTTAAGGCAGCCAGAGACTTTCACCCACTCCCCGGTACACTGAAGCCTTGGACGCGCTTACCCACCAGCCTGTGGCAATGGGGCTCCTCTACCCTCCAGCCAAAAGAGGCTCTTACTCCCCCTTTAGCCATGGGGCCTAGATATTTCCTTGGGCTGATTTCAAGGCATCCAGAGACTGTAACCCATTCACCTGTACTTTCAATCCAGGGATGCTGCTCACCACCGAGGGGGCAAGGTCCTGGGGGGTCTCCCTCTTCTTCGCTGGGCTGGGGGGATCCTGGGAGCTGCTGTGGGGCCCCAGCCATCTTGGATGTCATGAGCCCCCCGATCTTCACAGGCCATTCCTTCCATCGTCATTGTATGCTGGAACAAGCCTGCCAGTGGTGAAGCAGAAGAAAAGGTCTATGACACCTGGTATTCCCAGTTGGTTCTCCATCCAGGTATGACCAGCGGCCTGCTAGCTTCCAATGTCAGACAGGATCAGGTGCATTTGGGTGGTGTGGCCAAGGGCCATTGGCCTTTCCTCTGAGCTGATTTTTAGGCAGCCAGAGACTTTCACCACTCCCGTACACTGAAGCCTTGGACGCCGCTACCCACCAGCCTGTGGCAATGGGCTCCTCTACCCTCCAGCCAAAAGAGGCTCTTACTCCCCCTTTAGCCATGGGGCTAGATATTTCCTCTGGGCTGATTTCAAGGATCCAGAGACTGTAACCCATTCACCTGTACTTCAATCCAGGGATGCTGTCACCCACCAAGCAGGGGCAAGTCCTGGGGGGTCTCCCTCTTCTCAGCTGGGGCTGGGGGGATCCTGGGCAGCTGCTGTTGGCCCCAGCCATTCTGGATGTCCGATGAGCCCCCGATCTTACAGGCCATTCCTTCCATCGTCATTGATGCTGGAACACGCCTGCAGTTGAGTGAAGCAGAAGAAAAGGTCTATGACACTGGTATTCCCAGTTGTCTCCCATCCAGGTACGTGACCAGGCCTGACTGCTTAGCTTCCAATATCAGACGGATCAGGTGCATTGGGTGGTGTGGCCAAGGCATTGGCCCTTTCCTCTGAGGTGATTTTAAGGCAGCCAGAGACTTTCACCTACTCCGTACACTGAAGCCTGGACGCCGTTACCCACAGCCTGGCAATGGGGCTCCTCTACCCTAGCCAAAGAGGCTCTACTCCCCCTTTAGCCATGGGGCCTAGATATTTCCTCTGGGCTATTTCAAGGCATCCAGAGACTGTACCCATCACCTGTGACTTTCAATCCAGGGATCTGCTAACCACGGGGCAGGTCTGGGGGGTGTTCCTCTTCTTTCGCGGGCTGGGGGATCCTGGGCAGCTGCTGTGGCCCCAGCCATCTTGGATGTCCGATGAGCCCCCCGATCTTAACAGGCCATTCCTTTCATCGTCATTGTATGCTGAACAAGCCTTGCAGTTGAGTGTGAAGCAGAGAAAGGTCTATGACACCGGTTTCCCATTGGTCTCCCATCCAGGTACTGACACAGGCTGCACCTGCTTAGCTTCAAGTCAGACAGGATCAGGTGCATTTGGGCTGGTGTGGCAAGGGCCATTGGCCTTCCCTCTGAGCTGATTTTAAGGCAGCCAGAGACTTTCACCCACTCCCGGTAACTCAAGCCGGACGCCGCACCCACCAGCCTGTGGCAATGGGCTCCTCTACCCTCCAGCCAAAAGAGGCTCTTACTCCCCCTCCAGCCATGGGGCCTAGATATTTCTCGGGCTGATTTTCAAGGCATCCAGAGACTGTAACCCATTCACCTGTACTTTCAATCCAGGGTGCGCGCACCCACCAAACAGGGGCAAGGTCCTGGGGGGTCTCCCTCTTTCTCCGCTGGGCTGGGGGATCCTGGGCAGCTGCTGTTGGCCCCAGCCATCTTGGATGTCCGATGAGCCCCGATCTTCACAGGCCATTCCTTCATGTCATTGTATGCTGGAACAAGCCTGCCAGTTGAGTGAAGCAGAAGAAAAGGTCTATGACACCTGGTATTCCCAGTTGGTCTCCCATCCAGGTACTGACCAGGCTGCACCTGCTTAGCTTCCATGTCGACAGGATCAGGTGCATTTGGTGGCTGTTGGCCAAGGGCCATTGGCCTTTCCCTATGAGCTGATTTTAAGGCAGCCAGAGACTTTCACCCACTCCCCGGTACACTCACAGTGGACGCCGCTACCACCAGCCTGTGGCAATGGGGCTCCTCTACCTCCAGCCAAAAGAGGCTCTTACCCCCCAGCCATGGGCCTAGATATTCCTCGGGCTGATTTCAAGGCATCCAGAGACTGTAACCCATTCACCTCGTACTTTCAATCCCGGGATGCTGCTCACCACCAGCAGGGGCAAGGTCCTGGGGGGGTCTCCCTCTTCTCTCAGCTGGGCTGGGGGATCCTGGGCAGCTGCTGTTGGCCCAGCCATCTTGGATGTCCCGATGAGCCCCCGATCTTCACAGGCCATTCCTTTCCATCGTCATTGTAGTGGAAAAAGCCTGCCAGTTGAGTGAAGCAGAAGAAAAGGTCTATGACACCTGGTATTCCCAGTTGGTCTCCATCAGGGTACTGACCAGGCCTGCACTGCTTAGCTTCCAATGTCAGACAGGATAGGTGCATTTGGTGCTGTGTGGCCAAGGGCCAGTTGGCCTTTCCTCTGAGCTGATTTTAGGCAGCCAGAGACTTTCACCCACTCCCGTACACTAAGCCTGGACGCCGCTACCCACCAGCCTGTGGCAATGGGGCTCCTCTACCCTCCAGCCAAAAGAGGCTCTTACTCCCCTCCTTAGCCATGGGGCCTAGATATTTCTGGGTGATTTCAAGGCATCCAGAGACTGTAACCCATTCACTGTACTTTCAATCCAGGGATGCGCTCACCCACCAGCAGGGGCAAGGTCCTGGGGGGTCTCCCTCTTCTTTCAGCTGGGCTGGGGGGGATCCTGGGCAGCAGCTGTTGGCCCCCCAGCCATCTGGATGTCCCGATGAGCCCCCGATCTTTCACAGGCCATTCCTTTCCATCGTCATTGTAGCTGGAACTTTAAAAGCCTGCCAGTTGAGTGAAGCAGAAGAAAAGGTCTATGACACGCGTTTATTCCCACGTTGGTCTCCCATCCAGGTACTGCAGGCTGCACCTGCTTGCTTCCAATGTCAGACAGATCAGGTGCATTTGGGCTGGTGTGGCCAAGGGCATTGGCCTTTCCCTCTGAGCTGATTTTAAGGCAGCCAGAGACTTTCACCACTCCCGGTACACACTGAAGCCTTGACGCCGCTCACCACCAGCCTGTGGCAATGGGGCCTCCACTACCCCCAGCCAAAAGAGGCTCTTACTCCCCCTCCAGCCATGGGGCCTGAAGATTTCTCTGGGCTGATTTCAAGGCATCCAGAGACTTGTAACCCATTCACCTGTACTTTCAATCCAGGATGCTGCTCACCCACCAGCGGGGGCAAGGTCCTGGGGGGTCTCCTTTCTCTCAGCTGGGCTGGGGGGATCCTGGGCAGCTGCTGTTGGCCCAGCCATCTTGGATGTCCCGATGAGCCCCCGATCTTCACAGGCCATTCCTTTCCATCGTCTGTATGCTGACCAACAAGCCTGCCAGTTGAGTGAAGCAGAAGAAAAGGTCTATGACACTGGTATTCCCAGTTGGTCTCATCCAGGTACTGACCAGGCCTGCACCTGCTTAGCTTCCAATGTCAGACAGGATCAGGTGCATTTGGGCTGGTGTGGCCAAGGGCCATTGGCCTTCCTCGAGGTGATTTTAAGGCAGCCAGAGACTTTCACCCACTCCCCGGTACACTGAAGCCTGGACGCCGCTCACCCACAGCCTGTGGCAATGGGGCTCCTTACCCTCCAGCCAAAGAGGCTCTTACTCCCCCTCAGCCATGGGGCTAGATATTCCTCTGGGCTGATTTCAAGGCATCCAGAGACTGTAACCCCCACCTGTACTTTCAATCCAGGGCTGGCTCACCCACCAAGGGGGCAAGGTCCTGGGGGGGTCTCCTCTTTCTCAGCTGGGCTGGGGGGGGGGATCCTGGGCAGGCTGTTGGCCCCAGCCATCTTGGATGTCCATGAGCCCCCCGATCTTCACAGGCCATTCCTTTCCATCTCATTGTAGCTGGAAAAAGCCTGGCAGTTAGTGAAGCAGAAGAAGAAAAGGTCTATGACACCTGGTATTCCCAGTGTGGTTCCCATCCAGGTACTGACCAGGCCTGCACCTGCTAGCTTCCAATGTCAGACAGGATCAGGTGCATTTGGGCTGGTGTGGCCAAGGCCATGTGGCCTTTCCTCTATGAGCTGATTTTAAGGCAGCACAGAGACTTTCAACTACCCCGGTACACTAAGCCTGGACGCCGCCCACCACCAGCCTGTGGCAATGGGGCTCCTATACCTCCAGCCAAAAGAGCTCTTACTCCCCCTCAGCCATGGGGCCTAGATATTTCCTCTGGGCTGATTTCAAGGCATCCAGAGACTGTAACCCATTCACCTGTTACTTTCAATCCAGGGATGCTGCTCACCCACCAACAGGGGCAAGGTCCTGGGGGGTCTCCCTCTTCTCTCAGCTGGGCTGGGGGGATCCTGGGCAGCTGCTTGGCCCCAGCCATCTTGGATGTCCCGATGAGCCCCCCGATCTTCACAGGCCATTCCTTTCCATCGTCATTGTACGTGGAACTTTTAAAAGCCTGCCAGTTAGAGTGAAGCAGAAGAAAAGGTCTATGACACTGGTATTCCCGTTGGTCTCCCATCCAGGTATGACCAGGCCTGCACCTGCTAGCTTCCAATGTCAGACAGGATCAGGTGCATTTGGGCTGGTGTGGCCAAGGGCCATTGGCCTTTCCTCTGAGCTGATTTAAGGCAGCCAGAGACTTTCACCACTCCCGGTACACTGAAGCCTTGGACGCCACTCCACCAGCCTGTGGCAATGGGGCTCTTACCCTCAGCCAAAAGAGGCTCTTACTCCCCTCCAGCCATGGGGCCTAGATATTTCCTCTGGGCTGATTTCAAGGCATCCAGAGACTGTAACCCATTCACCTGTACTTTCAATCCAGGGATGCTGCTCACCCACCAGGCAGGGGCAAGGTCCTGGGGGGTCTCCCTCTTCTCTCAGCTGGGCTGGGGGGATCCTGGGCGAGCTGCTGTTGGCCCCCAGCCATCTTGGATGTCCCGATGAGCCCCCCGATCTTCACAGGCCATTCCTTTCCATCGTCATTGTACGCTGGAACCTTTTAAAAGCCTGCCAGTGAGTGAAGCAGAAGAAAAGGTCTATGACACCTGGTATTCCCAGTTGGTCTCTCATCCAGGTACTGACCAGGCCTGCACCTGCTTAGCTTCCAATGTCAGACAGGATCAGGTGCATTTGGGCTGGTGTGGCCAAGGGCCATTGGCCTTTCCTCTGAGCTGATTTTAAGGCAGCCAGAGACTTTCACCCACTCCCCGGTACACTCAAGCCAGGGAGCGCCGCTCACCCACCAGCCTGTGGCAATGGGGCTCCTTACCCTCCAGCCAAAAAGGCTTACTCCCCCTCCAGCCATGGGGCCTAGATATTTCCTGGGCTGATTTCAAGGCATCCAGAGACTGTAACCCATTCACCTGTACTTTCAATCCAGGGATGCTGCTCACCCACCAAGCAGGGGCAAGGTCCTGGGGGGTCTCCTCTTCTTTCAGCTGGGCTGGGGGGATCCTGGGCAGCAGCTGCTGTTGGCCCCCAGCCATCTTGGATGTCCCGATGAGCCCCCGATCTTCACAGGCCATTCTTTCCATCGTCATTGTATGCTGGAACAAGCCTGCCAGTTGAGTGAAGCAGAAGAAAAGGTCTATGACACCTGGTATTCCCAGTTGGTCTCCCATCAGGTACTGACCAGGCTGCACCTGCTTAGCTTCCAATGTCAGACAGGATCAGGTGCATTTGGGCTGGTGTGGCCAAGGGCCATTGGCCTTTCCTCTGAGCTGATTTTAAGGCAGCCAGAGACTTTCACCACTCCCCGGTACACTAAGCCAGGGACGCCGCTCACCCACAGCCTGTGGCAATGGGGCTCCTCTACCCTCCAGCCAAAAGAGGCTCTTACTCCCCCTAGCCATGGGGCCTAGATATTTCCTCTGGGCTGATTTCAAGGCATCCAGAGACTGTAACCCATTCACCTGTACTTTCAATCAGGGATGCTGCTCACCCACCAAGCAGGGGCAAGGTCCTGGGGGGGTCTCTCTTCTCTCAGCTGGGCTGGGGGGATCCTGGGCAGCTGCTGTTGGCCCCAGCCATCTTGGATGTCCCGATGAGCCCCCGATCTTCACAGGCCATTCCTTTCCATCGTCATTGTATGCTGGAACAAGCCTGCCAGTTGAGTGAAGCAGAAGAAAAGGGCTATGACACCTGGTTTCCAGTTGGTCTCCCATCCAGGTTACTGACAGGCCTGCACCTGCTTGCTTCCAATGTCAGACAGGATCAGGTGCATTTGGGCTGGTGTGGCCAAGGGCCATTGGCCTTTCCTCTGAGCTGATTTTAAGGCAGCCAGAGACTTTCACCCACTCCCCGGTACACTCAAGCCTGGACGCCGCTCACCCACCAGCCTGTGGCAATGGGGGCTCCTCTACCCTCCAGCCAAAAAGAGGGCTTACTCCCCCTACAGCCATGGGGCCTAGATATTTCCTCTGGGCTGATTTCAAGGCATCCAGAGACTGTAACCCATTCCTGTACTTTAAATCCAGGGATGCTGCTCACCCACCAAAAGCGGGGCAAGGTCCTGGGGGGTCTCCTCTCTTTCGGCTCTGGGGGATCCTGGGCAGCTGCTGTTGGCCCCCAGCCATCTTGGAGTCCCGATGAGCCCCCGATCTTCACAGGCCATTCCTTTCCATCGTCTGTACGCTGGAACCTTTTAAAGCCTGCCAGTTGAGTGAAAGCAGAAGAAAAGGTCTATGACACTGGTTATTCCCAGTTGGTCTCCCATCCAGGTACTGACCAGGCCTGCACTGCTTAGCTTCCAATGTCAGACAGGATCAGGTGCATTTGGGCTGGTGTGGCCAAGGGCCATTGGCCTTTCCCTTGAGCTGATTTTAAGGCAGCCAGAGACTTTACCTACTCCCGGTTACACTGAAGCCTTGGACGCCGCTTACCCACCAGCCTGTGGCAATGGGGCTCTACCCTACAGCCAAAAGAGGCTCTTACTCCCCCCTAGCCATGGGGCCTAGATATTTCCTCTGGGCTGATTTCAAGGCATCCAGAGACTGTAACCCATTCACCTGTATTTCAATCCAGGGATGCTGCTACCCACCAGCAGGGGCAAGGTCCTGGGGGGTCTCCCTCTTCTTCGCTGGGGTGGGGGATCCTGGGCAGCTGTGTTGGCCCCCAGCCATCTTGGATGTCCCGATGAGCCCCCGATCTTCACAGGCCATTCCTTTCATCGTCATTGTCTGGAACTTTTTAAAAGCCTGCCGAGTTGAGGGAGCAGAAGAAAAGGTCTATGACACCTGGTATCCCAGTTGGTCTCCCATCCAGGTACTGACCAGGCCTGCACCTGCTTGTCCAATGTCAGACAGGATCAGGGGCATTTGGGTGGTGTGGCCAAGGGCCATTGGCCTTTCCTCTGAGCTGATTTTAAGGCAGCCAGAGACTTTCACCCATCCCCGGTACACGAAGCCTTGGACGCCGCTTACCCACCAGCCTGTGGCAATGGGGCTCTCTACCCTCCAGCCAAAAGAGGCTCTTACTCCCCTTAGCCATGGGGCCTAGATATTTCCTTGGGCTGATTTCAAGGCATCCAGAGACTGTAACCCATTCATGTACTTTCAATCCAGGGATGCTGCTCACCCACCAGGGGGCGCAAGGTCCTGGGGGGTCTCCCTCTTCTCTCGCTGGGTGGGGGGATCCTGGGCAGTGCTGTTGGCCCCCAGCCATCTTGGATGTCCCGATGAGCCCCCCGATCTTCACAGGCCATTCCTTTCCATGTCATTGTATGCTGGAACAAGCCTGCCAGTTGAGTGAAGCAGAAGAAAAGGTCTATGACACCTGGTATTCCCAGTTGGTCTCCCATCCAGGTACTGACCAGGCCTGCACCTGCTTAGCTTCCAATGTCAGACAGGATCAGGTGCATTTGGGCTGGTGTGGCCAAGGGCCATTGGCCTTTCCTCTGAGCTGATTTTAAGGCAGCCAGAGACTTTCACCACTCCCCGGTACACTGAAGCCTTGGACGCCACTCACCCACAGCCTGTGGCAATGGGGCTCCTCTACCTCAGCCAAAGAGGCTCTTACTCCCCCTTAGCCATGGGGCCTAGATATTTTCTCTGGGCTGATTTCAAGGCATCCAGAGACTGTAACCCATTCACCTGTACTTTCAATCCAGGGATGCTGCTCACCCACCAGGCAGGGGCAAGGTCCTGGGGGGTCTCCCTCTTCTTTCAGCTGGGCTGGGGGGATCCTGGGCAGCTGCTGTTGGCCCCAGCCATCTTGGATGTCCCGATGAGCCCCCGATCTTCACCAGGCCATTCTTTCACCATCGTCATTGTACTGCTGGAAACAAGCCTGCCGTGAGTGAAGCAGAGAAAAGGTCTATGACACTGGTATTCCCAGTTGGTCTCCCATCCAGGTACTGACCAGGCCTGCACTGCTTAGCTTCCAATTCAGACAGGATCAGGTGCATTTGGGCTGGTGTGGCCAAGGGCCATTGCCTTTCCCTCTGAGCTGATTTTAAGGCAGCCAGGAGACTTTCACCTACTCCCCGGTACACTGAAGCCTTGGACGCCGCTCTACCACCAGCCTGTGGCAATGGGGCTCCTCTACCCTCCAGCCAAAAGAGGCTCTACTCCCCTTAGCCATGGGCCATAGATATTTCCTCGGGCTGATTCAAGGCATCCAGAGATGGAACCCATTCACCTGTACTTTCAATCAGGGATGCTGCCTACCCACCAAAAGGGGCAAGGTCTGGGGGGGGTCCCTCTCTTCTGTGGTGGCTGGGGATCCTGGGCAGTGCTGTTGGCCCCAGCATCTTGGATGTCCCGATGAGCCCCCGATCTTCACAGGCCATTCCTTCCATCGTCATGTGATGATGGAACAAGCCTGCCAGTTGAGTGAAGCAGAAGAAAAGGTCTCTATACACCTGGTATTCCCAGTTGGTCTCCCATCCAGGTACTGACCAGGCCTGCACCTGCTTAGCTTCCAATGTCAGACAGGATCAGGTGCATTTGGGCTGGTGTGGCCAAGGGCCATTGGCCTTTCCCTCTGAGCTGATTTTAAGGCAGCCAGAGACTTTCACCCACTCCCCGGTACACTGAAGCCTGGACGCCGCTCACCCACCAGCCTGTGCAATGGGGCTCCTCTACCCCAGCCAAAAAGAGGCTCTACTCCCCCCAGCCATGGGGCCTAGATATTTCCTCGGGCTGATTTCAAGGCATCCAGAGACTGTAACCCATTCACTGTACTTTCAATCCAGGGATGCTGTCACCCACCAAGACAGGGGCAGGGTCCTGGGGGGTCTCCCTCTTCTTCAGCTGGGCTGGGGGATCCTGGGCAGCTGCTGTTGGCCCCCAGCCATCTTGGATGTCCCGATGAGCCCCCGATCTTCACAGGCCATTCCTTTCCATCGTCATTGTAGCTGGAACAAGCCTGCCAGTTGAGTGAAGCAGAAGAAAAGGTCTATGACACCTGGTATTCCCAGTTGGTCTCCCATCCAGGTACTGACCAGGCCTGCACCTGCTTAGCTTCCAATGTCAGACAGGATCAGGTGCATTGGGCTGGTGTGGCCAAGGGCCATTGGCCTTCCCTCTGAGCTGATTTTAAGGCAGCCAGAGACTTTCACCCACTCCCCGGTACACTGAAGCCTGGACGCCCTCACCCCCAGCCTGGGCAATGGGGCCTCCTACCCCCAGCAAAAAGAGGCTCTTACTCCCCCTCCAGCCATGGGGCCTAGATATTTCCTCTGGGCTGATTTCAAGGCATCCAGAGACTGTAACCCATTCACCTGTACTTTCAATCCAGGGATGCTGCTCACCCACCAAGCAGGGGCAAGGTCCTGGGGGGTCTCCCTCTTCTCTCAGCTGGCGGGGGATCCTGGGCAGCTGCTGTTGGCCCCAGCCATCTTGGATGTCCCGATGAGCCCCCGATCTTCACAGGCCATTCCTTTCCATCGTCATTGTATGCTGGAAAAGCCTGCAGTTGAGTGAAGCAGAAGAAAAGGTCTATGAACCTGGTATTCCAGTTGGTCTCCCATCCAGGTACTGACCAGGCCTGCACCTGCTTAGCTTCCAATGTCAGACAGATCAGGTGCATTTGGGTGGTGTGGCCAAGGGCCATTGGCCTTTCCCTCTGAGCTGATTTTAAGGCAGCAGAGACTTTCACCTACTCCCCGGTACACAGAGCCTGGACGCCCTCACCCACCAGCCTGTGGCAATAGGGCTCTCACTCCAGCCAAAAGAGGCTCTACTCCCCTCCAGCCATGGGGCCTAGATATTTTCCTTGGGCTGATTTCAAGGCATCAGAGACTGTAAACCATTACCTGTACTTTCAACCAGGGATGATGCTCACCCAAAGCAGGGGAAGGTCCTGGGGGTCTCCCTCTTCTTTCAGCTGGCTGGGGGGATCCGGGAGAGCTGCTGTTGGCCCCCAGCCATTGGATGTCCCGATGAGGCCCCCGATCTTCACAGGCCATTCATTCCATAGTCATTGTACGTGGAACCTTTTAAAAGCTGCCAGTTGAGTGAATGAAGCAGAAGAAAAGGTATATGACACCGGTAATCCCCAGTTGGTCTCCATCAGGTATGACCAGGCCTGCAGCTTGCTTCCAATGTCAGACAGGATCAGGTGCATTTGGGCTGGTGTGGCAAAGGCCATTGGCCTTTCCTCTGAGCTGATTTTAGCAGCCAGAGACTTTCACTACCCCCCGGACACTGAGCCTGACGCCGCTTACACAGCCTGTGGCAATGGGGCTCCTCTACCTCCAGCAAAAATAAACGCTATAGAAAAACAATCGAGGAGAGGAGGTAGAAGGATCTCTTAATCCCCCCAGCCCCCCCCACTGGGGCCTAGATGTTTCCTCGGGTATGATCCGAAGGCACCAGAGACTGTAACCATCACCTGTCTTCAAATCATGGGTAAGCGGCGTCAAGGCTTCAGTGTACGGGGAGTGGTGAAAGTCTCTGGCTGCCTTAAAATCAGCTCAGAGGGAAAGGCCAATGGCCCTTGGCCACACCAGCCCAAATGCACCTGATCCTGTCTGACTTGGAAGCTAGCAGGTGCAGGCCTGGTCAGTACCTGGATGGAGACCAACTGGGAATACCAGGTGTCATAGACCTTTTCTTCTGCTTCACTCAACTGGCAGGCTTGTTCCAGCATAAATGACGATGGAAAGGAATGGCCTGTGAAGATCGGGGGCTCATCGGGACATCCAAGATGGCTGGGGGCAACAGCAGCTGCCCAGGATCCCCCAGCCCAGCTGAGAGAAGAGGGAGACCCCCCAGGACCTTGCCCGCTTGGTGGTGAGCAGCATCCCTGGATTGAAAGTACAGGTGAATGGGTTACAGTCTCTGGATGCCTTGAAATCAGCCCAGAGGAAATATCTAGGCCCCATGGCTGGAGGGGGAGTAAGAGCCTCTTTTGGCTGGAGGGTAGAGGAGCCCCATTGCACAGGCTGGTGGGTGAGCGGCGTCCCGGCTTAGTGTACCGGGAGTGGGTGAAAGTCTCTGGCTGCCTTAAAATCAGCTCAGAGGGAAAGGCCAATGGCCCTTGGCCACACCAGCCCAAATGCACCTGATCCTGTCTGACATTGGAAGCTAAGCAGGTGCAGGCCTGGTCAGTACCTGGATGGAGACCAACTGGGAATACCAGGTGTCATAGACCTTTTCTTCTGCTTCACTCAACTGGCAGGCTTGTTCCAGCATACAATGACGATGGAAAGGAATGGCCTGTGAAGATCGGGGCTCATCGGGACATCCAAGATGGCTGGGGGCCAACAGCAGCTGCTGCCCAGGATCCCCCATGCCCAGCTGAGAGAAGAGGGAGACCCCCCAGGACCTTGCCCCTGCTTGGTGGGTGAGCAGCATCCCTGGATTGAAAGTACAGGTGAATGGGTTACAGTCTCTGGATGCCTTGAAATCAGCCCAGAGGAAATATCTAGGCCCCATGGCTAGGGGGAGTAAGAGCCTCTTTTGGCTGGAGGGTAGAGGAGCCCCATTGCCACAGGCTGGTGGGTGAGCGGCGTCCAAGGCTTCAGTGTATCGGGGAGTGGTGAAAGTCTCTGGCTGCCTTAAAATCAGCTCAGAGGGAAAGGCCAATGGCCCTTGGCCACACCAGCCCAAATGCACCTGATCCTGTCTGACATTGGAAGCTAAGCAGGTGCAGGCCTGGTCAGTACCTGGATGGGAGACCAACTGGGAATACCAGGTGTCATAGACCTTTCTTCTGCTTCACTCAACTGGCAGGCTTAGTTCAGCTACAATGACGATGGAAGGAATGCCTGAGATCGGGCTCATCGGACATCCAGATGTGGCCAAGAGCTGCCGGATCAGCACAGCGACTGGATGGGAGACACTGGATACCAGTGTCAGACCTTGTCACTCACTGGCAGGCTTGTCAGCTACATGACGATGGAAGGAATGGCCTGTGAAGATCGGGGCTCATGGGACATCCAAGAGGCTGGGGGCCAACAGCAGCTGCCCAGGATCCCCCAGCCCAGCTGAAGAAGAGGGAGACCCCCCAGGACCTGCCCCGCCTGGTGGGTGAGCAGCATCCTGGATTGAAAGTACAGGTGAATGGGTTACAGTCTCTGGATGCCTTGAAATCAGCCCAGAGGAAATATCTAGGCCCCATGGCTAGGGGGAGTAAGAGCCTCTTTTGGCTGGAGGGTAGAGGAGCCCATTGCCACAGGCTGGTGGGTGAGGGCGTCAGGCTTCAGTGTCCGGGGAGTAGGTGAAAGTCTCTGGCTGCCTTAAAATCAGCTCAGAGGGAAAGGCCAATGGCCCTTGGCCACACCAGCCCAAATGCACCTGATCCTGTCTGACATTGGAAGCTAAGCAGGTGCAGGCCTGGTCAGCACCTGGATGGGAGACCAACGGGAATACCTTTTCTTCTGCTTCACTCAACTGGCAGGCTTGTTCCAGCATACAATGACGATGGAAAGGAATGGCCTGTGAAGATCGGGGGGCTCATCGGGACATCCAAGATGGCTGGGGGCCAACAGCAGCTGCCCAGGATCCCCCAGCCCAGCTGAGAGAAGAGGGAGACCCCCCAGGACCTTGCCCCGTTTGGTGGGTGAGCAGCATCCCTGGATTGAAAGTACAGGTGAATGGGTTACAGTCTCTGGATGCCTTGAAATCAGCCCAGAGGAAATATCTAGGCCCCATGGCTAAAGGGGGAGTAAGAGCCTCTTTTGGCTGGAGGGTAGAGGAGCCCCATTGCCACAGGCTGGTGGGTGAGCGGCGTCCAGGCTTCAGTGTACGGGGAGTGGTGAAAGTCTTGGCTGCCTTAAAATCAGCTCAGAGGAAAGGCCAATGGCCCTTGGCCACACCAGCCCAAATGCACCTGATCCTGTCTGACTTGGAAGCGTGCAGGGGCCTGGTCAGTACCTGGATGGGAGACCAACTGGGAATACCAGGTGTCATAGACCTTTTCTTCTGCTTCACTCAACTGGCAGGCTTTAAAAGTTCCAGCGTACAATGACGATGGAAAGGAATGGCCTGTGAAGATCGGGGGGCTCATCGGGACATCCAAGATGGCTGGGGGCCAACAGCAGCTCCCAGGATCCCCCAGCCCAGCTGAAAGAAGAGGGAGACCCCCCAGGACCTTGCCCCTGCCTGGTGGGTGAGCAGCATCCCTGGATTGAAAGTACAGGTGAATGGGTTACAGTCTCTGGATGCCTTGAAATCAGCCCAGAGGAATATCTAGGCCCCATGGCTGGAGGGGGAGTAAGAGCCTCTTTGGCTGGAGGGTAGAGAGGCCCCATTGCCACAGGCTGGTGGTGGAGGGCGTCCAGGCTTCAGTGTACCGGGGAGTAGGTGAAAGTCTCTGGCTGCCTTAAAATCAGCTCAGAGGGAAAGGCCAATGGCCCTTGGCCACACCAGCCCAAATGCACCTGATCCTGTCTGACATTGGAAGCTAAGCAGGTGCAGGCCTGGTCAGTACCTGGATGGGAGACCAACTGGAATACCAGGTGTCATAGACCTTTTCTTCTGCTTCACTCAACTGGCAGGCTTGTTCAAGCATACAATGACGATGGAAAGGAATGGCCTGTGAAGATCGGGGGGCTCATCGGGACATCCAAGATGGCTGGGGGCCAACAGCAGCTGCCCAGGATCCCCCCAGCCCAGCTGAGAGAAGAGGGAGACCCCCCAGGACCTGCCCCGCTTGGTGGGTGAGCAGCATCCCTGGATTGAAAGTACAGGTGAATGGGTTACAGTCTCTGGATGCCTTGAAATCAGCCCAGAGGAAATATCTAGGCCCCATGGCTAGGGGGAGTAAGAGCTCTTTTGGCTGGAGGGTAGAGGAGCCCCATTGCCACAGGCGGTGGGTAGCGGCGTCCAAGGCTTCAGTGTACGGGGAGTGGTGAAAGTCTCTGGCTGCCTTAAAATCAGCTCAGAGGAAAGGCCAATGCCCTTGGCCACAGCCCCAAATGCACCTGATCCTGTCTGACATTGGAAGCTAAGCAGGTGCAGGCCTGGTCAGTACCTGGATGGGAGACCAACTGGGAATACCAGGTGTCATAGACCTTTTCTTCTGCTTCACTCAACTGGCAGGCTTGTTCCAGCATACAATGACGATGGAAAGGAATGGCCTGTGAAGATCGGGGGGCTCATCGGGACATCCAAGATGGCTGGGGCCAACAGCAGCTGCCCAGGATCCCCCCAGCCCAGCTGAGAGAAGAGGGAGACCCCCCAGGACCTTGCCCCTGCCTGGTGGGTGAGCAGCATCCCTGGATTGAAAGTACAGGTGAATGGGTTACAGTCTCTGGATGCCTTGAAATCAGCCCAGAGGAAATATCTAGGCCCCATGGCTAGGGGGAGGAAGGCCTCTTTTGGCTGGAGGGTAGAGGAGCCCCATTGCCACAGGCTGGTGGGTAGCGGCGTCAAGGTTCAGTTGGGGAGTGGTGAAAGTCTCTGGCTGCCTTAAAATCAGCTCAGAGGGAAGGCCAATGGCCCTTGGCCACCAGCCCAAATGCACCTGATCCTGTCTGACATTGGAAGCTAAGCAGGTGCAGGCCTGGTCAGTACCTGGATGGGAGACCAACTGGGAATACCAGGTGTCATAGACCTTTTCTTCTGCTTCACTCAACTGGCAGGCTTTGTTCCAGCATACAATGACGATGGAAAGGAATGGCCTGTGAAGATCGGGGGCTCATCGGGACATCCAAGATGGCTGGGGCCAACAGCAGCTGCCCAGGATCCCCCAGCCCAGCTGAGAGAAGAGGAGACCCCCCAGGACCTGCCCCGCTGGTGGTGAGCAGCATCCCTGGATTGAAAGTACAGGTGAATGGGTTACAGTCTCTGGATGCCTGAAATCAGCCCAGAGGAAATATCTAGGCCCCATGGCTGGAGGGGGAGTAAGAGCCTCTTTGGCTGGAGGGTAGAGGAGCCCCATTGCCACAGGCTGGTGGGTGAGGGCGCAGGCTTAGTGTACCGGGGAGTGGGTGAAAGTCTCTGGCTGCCTTAAAATCAGCTCAGAGGGAAAGGCCAATGGCCCTTGGCCACACCAGCCCAAATGCACCTGATCCTGTCTGACATTGGAAGCTAAGCAGGTGCAGCCTGGTCAGTACCTGGATGGGAGACCAACTGGGAATACAGGTGTCATAGACCTTTTCTTCTGCTTCACTCAACTGGCAGGCTTGTTCCAGCATACAATGACGATGGAAAGGAATGGCCTGTGAAGATCGGGGGGCTCATCGGACATCCAAGATGGCTGGGGGCCAACACAGCGCTGCCCAGGATCCCCCAGCCCAGCTGAGAGAGAGGGAGACCCCCCAGGACCTTGCCCCTGCTTGGTGGGTGAGCAGCATCCCTGGATTGAAAGTACAGGTGAATGGGTTACAGTCTCTGGATGCCTTGAAATCAGCCCAGAGGAAATATCTAGGCCCCATGGCTAGGGGAGTAAGAGCCTCTTTTGGCTGGAGGGTAGAGGAGCCCCATTGCCACAGGCTGGTGGGTGAGGGCGTCCAAGGCTTCAGTGTACCGGGAGTGGTGGAAAGTCTCTGGCTGCCTTAAAATCAGCTCAGAGGAAAGGCCAATGGCCCTTGGCCACACCAGCCCAAATGCACCTGATCCTGTCTGACATTGGAAGCTAGCAGGTGCAGGCTGGTCAGTACCTGGATGGGAGACCAACTGGGAATACCAGGTGTCATAGACCTTTCTTCTGCTTCACTCAACTGGCAGGCTTTAAAGTTCCAGCTCAATGACGATGGAAAGGAATGGCCTGTGAAGATCGGGGGGCTCATCGGGACATCAAGATGGCTGGGGGCCAACAGCAGCCCCAGGATCCCCCCAGCCCAGCTGAAGAAGAGGGAGACCCCCAGGACCTTGCCCTGCCTGGTGGGTGAGCAGCATCCCTGGATTGAAAGTACAGGTGAATGGGTTACAGTCTCTGGATGCCTTGAAATCAGCCCAGAGGAAATATCTAGGCCCCATGGCTGGAGGGGGAGGAAGAGCCTCTTTTGGCTGGAGGGTAGAGTAGCCCTATTGCCACAGGCTGGTGGGTGAGTGGCGTCCAGGCTTCAGTGTACCGGGGAGTAGGTGAAAGTCTCTGGCTGCCTTAAAATCAGCTCAGAGGGAAAGGCCAATGGCCCTTGGCCACACCAGCCCAAATGCACCTGATCCTGTCTGACATTGAAGCTAAGCAGGTGCAGGCCTGGTCAGTACCTGGATGGGAGACCAACTGGAATACCAGGTGTCATAGACCTTTTCTTCTGCTTCACTCAACTGGCAGGCTTGTTCCAGCATACAATGACGATGGAAAGGAATGGCCTGTGAAGATCGGGGGGCTCATTGGGACATCCAAGATGGCTGGGGGCCAACAGCAGCTGCAGGATCCCCCAGCCCAGCTGAGAGAAGAGGGAGACCCCCAGGACCTTGCCCCGCCTGGTGGGTGAGCAGCATCCTGGATTGAAAGTACAGGTGAATGGGTTACAGTCTCTGGATGCCTTGAAATCAGCCCAGAGGAAATATCTAGGCCCCATGGCTAGGGGGAGTAGAGAGCCTCTTTTGGCTGGAGGGTAGAGGAGCCCATTGCCACAGGCTGTGGGTGAGGGCGTCCAAGGCTTCAGTGTACGGGGAGTGGTGAAAGTCTCTGGCTGCCTTAAAATCAGCTCAGAGGGAAAGGCCAATGGACCTTGGCCACACCAGCCCAAATGCACCTGATCCTGTCTGACATTGGAAGCTGTGCAGGCCTGGTCAGTACCTGGATGGGAGACCAACTGGGAATACCAGGTGTCATAGACCTTTTCTTCTGCTTCACTCAACTGGCAGGCTTTAAAGTTCCAGCTACAATGACGATGGAAAGGAATGGCCTGTGAAGATCGGGGGGCTCATCGGGACATCCAAGATGGCTGGGGGCCAACAGCAGCTCCCAGGATCCCCCAGCCCAGCTGAGAGAAGAGGGAGACCCCCCAGGACCTTGCCCCTGCCTGGTGGGTGAGCAGCATCCCTGGATTGAAAGTACAGGTGAATGGGTTACAGTCTCTGGATGCCTTGAAATCAGCCCAGAGGAAATATCTAGGCCCCATGGCTGGAGGGGGAGGAAGAGCCTCTTTTGGCTGGAGGGTAGAGGAGCCCCATTGCCACAGGCTGGTGGGTGAGCGGCGTCAGGCTTCAGTGTACCGGGGAGTGGTGAAAGTCTCTGGCTGCCTTAAAATCAGCTCAGAGGGAAAGGCCAATGGCCCTTGGCCACACCAGCCCAAATGCACCTGATCCTGTCTGACATTGGAAGCTAAGCAGGTGCGGCCTGGTCAGTACCTGGATGGGAGACCAACTGGGAATACCAGGTGTCATAGACCTTTTCTTCTGCTTCACTCAACTGGCAGGCTTGTTCCAGCATACAATGACGATGGAAAGGAATGGCGTGAAGATCGGGGGGCTCATCGGGACATCCAAGATGGCTGGGGCCAACAGCCCTCCCAGGCCCCCCAGCCCAGCTGAGAGAAGAGGGAGACCCCCCAGGACCTTGCCCCTGCTGGTGGTGAGCAGCATCCCTGGATTGAAAGTACAGGTGAAGGGTTACAGTCTCTGGATGCCTTGAAATCAGCCCAGAGGAAATATCTAGGCCCCATGGCTGGGGGGAGTAAGAGCCTCTTTTGGCTGGAGGGTAGAGGAGCCCCATTGCCACAGGCTGGTGGGTGAGCGGTCCAAGGCTTCAGTGTTACCGGGAGTGGTGAAAGTCTCTGGCTGCCTTAAAATCAGCTCAGAGGGAAAGGCCAATGGCCCTTGGCCACACCAGCCCAAATGCACCTGATCCTGTCTACATTGGAAGCTAAGCAGGTGCAGGCCTGGTCAGTACCTGGATGGGAGACCAACTGGGAATACCAGGTGTCATAGACCTTTTCTTCTGCTTCACTCAACTGGCAGGCTTTAAAGTTCCAGCTACAATGACGATGGAAGGAATGGCCTGTGAAGATCGGGGGCTCATCGGGACATCCAAGATGGCTGGGGCCAACAGCAGCTGCCCAGGATCCCCCCAGCCCAGCTGAGAGAAGAGGAGACCCCCCAGGACCTTGCCCCGCTTGGTGGTGAGCAGCATCCCGGATTGAAAGTACAGGTGAATGGGTTACAGTCTCTGGATGCCTTGAAATCAGCCCAGAGGAAATATCTAGGCCCCATGGCTGGAGGGGGAGTAAGAGCCTCTTTTGGCTGGAGGGTGAGGAGCCCCATTGCCACAGGCTGGTGGGTGAGCGGCGTCCGGCTTAGTGTACCGGGGAGTGGGTGAAAGTCTCTGGCTGCCTTAAAATCAGCTCAGAGGGAAAGGCCAATGGCCCTTGGCCACACCAGCCCAAATGCACCTGATCCTGTCTGACATTGGAAGCTAAGCAGGTGCAGGCCTGGTCAGTACCTGGATGGGGACCAACTGGGAATACCAGGTGTCATAGACCTTTTCTTCTGCTTCACTCAACTGAGGCTTGTTTCCAGCATACAATGACGATGGAAAGGAATGGCCTGTGAAGATCGGGGGGCTCATCGGGACATCCAAGATGGCTGGGGGCAAACAGCAGCTCCCCAGGATCCCCCAGCCCAGCTGAAAGAAGAGGGAGACCCCCCAGGACCTTGCCCCTGCCTGGTGGGTGAGCAGTCCCTGGATTGAAAGTACAGGTGAATGGGTTACAGTCTCTGGATGCCTTGAAATCAGCCCAGAGGAAATATCTAGGCCCCATGGCTAGGGGGAGTAAGAGCCTCTTTGGCTGAGGGTAGAGAGCCCCATTGCCCAGGCTGGTGGGTGAGTGGCGTCCAAGGCTTCAGTGTACCGGGGAGTGGTGAAAGTCTCTGGCTGCCTTAAAATCAGCTCAGAGGGAAAGGCCAATGGCCCTTGGCCACACCAGCCCAAATGCACCTGATCCTGTCTGACATTGAAAGCTAAGCAGGTGCAGGCCTGGTCAGTACCTGGATGGGAGACCAACTGGAATACCAGGTGTCATAGACCTTTTCTTCTGCTTCACTCAACTGGCAGGCTTGTTCCAGCATACAATGACGATGGAAAGGAATGGCCTGTGAAGATCGGGGGCTCATGGGACATCCAAGATGGCTGGGGGCCAACAGCAGCTGCCCAGGATCCCCCAGCCCAGCTGAGAGAAGAGGGAGACCCCAGGACCCTGCCCCCGCCTGGTGGGTGAGCAGCATCCCTGGATTGAAAGTACAGGTGAATGGGTTACAGTCTCTGGATGCCTTGAAATCAGCCCAGAGGAAATATCTAGGCCCCATGGCTAGGGGGAGTAAGAGCCTCTTTTGGCTGGAGGGTAGAGGAGCCCCATTGCCACAGGCTGGTGGGTGAGTGGCGTCCAAGGCTTCAGTGTACCGGGAGTGGTGAAAGTCTCTGGCTGCCTTAAAATCAGCTCAGAGGGAAAGGCCAATGGCCCTTGGCCACACCAGCCAAATGCACCTGATCCTGTCTGACATTGGAAGCTAAGCAGGTGCAGGCCTGGTCAGTACCTGGATGGGAGACCAACTGGAATACCAGGTGTCATAGACCTTTTCTTCTGCTTCACTCAACTGGAGGCTTGTTCCAGATACAATGACGATGGAAAGGAATGGCCTGTGAAGATCGGGGGGCTCACGGGACATCCAAGATGGCTGGGGCCAACAGCAGCTCCCAGGATCCCCCCAGCCCAGCTGAGAGAAGAGGGAGACCCCCCAGGACCTGCCCCTGCTTGGTGGTGAGCAGCATCCCTGGATGAAAGTACAGGTGAATGGGTTACAGTCTCTGGATGCCTTGAAATCAGCCCAGAGGAAATATCTAGGCCCCATGGCTAGGGGGAGTAAGAGCCTCTTTTGCTGGGGGGTAGAGGAGCCCCATTGCCACAGGCTGGTGGGTGAGCGGCGTCCAGGCTTCAGTGTACGGGGAGTGGGTGAAAGTCTCTGGCTGCCTAAAATCAGCTCAGAGGGAAAGGCCAATGGCCCTTGGCCACACCAGCCAAATGCACCTGATCCTGTCTGACATTGGAAGCTAAGCAGGTGCAGGCCTGGTCAGTACCTGGATGGGAGACCAACTGGGAATACCAGGTGTCATAGACCTTTCTTTCTGCTTCACTCAACTGGCAGGCTTGTTCCAGCATACAATGACGATGGAAAGGAATGGCCTGTGAAGATCGGGGGCTCATCGGGACATCCAAGATGGCTGGGGCCAACAGCAGCTGCCCAGGATCCCCCAGCCCAGCTGAGAGAAGAGGAGACCCCCCAGGACCTGCCCCCGCTTGGTGGTGAGCAGCATCCCTGGATTGAAAGTACAGGTGAATGGGTTACAGTCTCTGGATGCCTTGAAATCAGCCCAGAGGAAATATCTAGGCCCCATGGCTGGAGGGGGAGTAAGAGCCTCTTTTGGCTGGAGGGTAGAGGAGCCCCATTGCCACAGGCTGGTGGGTGAGCGGCCCTGGCTAGTGTACCGGGGAGTGGGTGAAAGTCTCTGGCTGCCTAAAATCAGCTCAGAGGGAAAGGCCAATGGCCCTTGGCACACCAGCCCAAATGCACCTGATCCTGTCTGAC
>JAACNH010001186.1:0-11059 GCA_019447015.1 Hymenochirus boettgeri
GTATAATCCACTGACAACTTAGTTACAGATACTGATCTGTCACCTTATGTCTCATCCCCATCTCTCTAGACTGTAAGGTTACAATCTGGACCTGGACACTTCTACCCCTCTTACTGACCCATCACAGACCGACTAGTTATAATCCCTGACAACTTAGTTACAGATACTGATCTGTCACCTTATGTCTCATCCCCATTCTCTAGACTGTAAGGTTACAATCTGGACCTGGACACTTCTACCCCTTTACTGACCCATCACAGACCGACTAGTTATAATCACTGACAACTTAGTTACAGATACTGATCTGTCACCTTATGTCTCATCCCCTCCCTCTAGACTGTAAGGTTACAATCTGGACCTGGACACTTCTACCCCTCTTACTGACCCATCACAGACCGACTAGTTATAATCCACTGACAACTTAGTTACAGATACTGATCTGTCACCTTATGCTCATCCCCATCTCTCTAGACTGTAAGGTTACAATCTGGACCTGGACACTTCTACCCCTCTTACTGACCCATCACAGACCGACTAGTTATAATCCACTGACAACTTAGTTACAGATACTGATCTGTCACCTTATGTCTCATCCCATCTCCTCTAGACTGTAAGGTTACAATCTGGACCTGGACACTTCTACCCCTCTTACTGACCCATCACAGACCGACTAGTTATAATCCACTGACAACTTAGTTACAGATATGATCGTCACCTTATGTCTCATCCCCATCTCCTCTAGACTGTAAGGTTACAATCTGGACCTGGACACTTCTACCCCTCTTACTGACCCATCACAGACCGACTAGTTATAATCCACTGACAACTTAGTTACAGATACTGATCTGTCACCTTATGTCTCATCCCCATCTCCTCTAGACTGTAAGGTTACAATCTGGACCTGGACACTTCTACCCCTTTACTGACCCATCACAGACCGACTAGTTATAATCCACTGACAACTTAGTTACAGATACTGATCTGTCACCTTATGTCTCATCCCCATCTCCTCTAGACTGTAAGGTTACAATCTGGACCTGGACACTTCTACCCCTCTTACTGACCCATCACAGACCGACTAGTTATAATCCACTGACAACTTAGTTACAGATACTGATCTGTCACCTTATGTCTCATCCCCATCTCCTCTAGACTGTAAGGTTACAATCTGGACCTGGACACTTCTACCCCTCTTACTGACCCATCACAGACCGACTAGTTATAATCCACTGACAACTTAGTTACAGATACTGATCTGTCACCTTATGTCTCATCCCCATCCTCTAGACTGTAAGGTTACAATCTGGACCTGGACACTTCTACCCCTCTTACTGACCCATCACAGACCGACTAGTTATAATCCATGACAACTTAGTTACAGATACTGATCTGTCACCTTATGTCTCATCCCCATCTCCTCTAGACTGTAAGGTTACAATCTGGACCTGGACACTTCTACCCCTCTTACTGACCCATCACAGACCGACTAGTTATAATCCACTGACAACTTAGTTACAGATACTGATCTGTCACCTTATGTCTCATCCCCATCTCCTCTAGACTGTAAGGTTACAATCTGGACCTGGACACTTCTACCCCTCTTACTGACCCATCACAGACCGACTAGTTATAATCCACTGACAACTTAGTTACAGATACTGATCTGTCACCTTATGCTCATCCCCATCTCCTCTAGACTGTAAGGTTACAATCTGGACCTGGACACTTCTACCCTCTACTGACCCATCACAGACCGACTAGTTATAACCACTGACAACTTAGTTACAGATACTGATCTGTCACCTTATGTCTCATCCCCATCTCCTCTAGACTGTAAGGTTACAATCTGGACCTGGACACTTCTACCCCTCTTACTGACCCATCACAGACCGACTAGTTATAATCCACTGACAACTTAGTTACAGATACTGATCTGTCACCTTATGTCTCATCCCCATCTCCTCTAGACTGTAAGGTTACAATCTGGACCTGGACACTTCTACCCCTCTTACTGACCCATCACAGACCGACTAGTTATAATCCACTGACAACTTAGTTACAGATACTGATCTGTCACCTTATGTCTCATCCCCATCTCCTCTAGACTGTAAGGTTACAATCTGGACCTGGACACTTCTACCCCTTTACTGACCCATCACAGACCGACTAGTTATAATCCACTGACAACTTAGTTACAGATACTGATCTGTCACCTTATGTCTCATCCCCATCTCCTCTAGACTGTAAGGTTACAATCTGGACCTGGACACTTCTACCCCTCTTACTGACCCATCACAGACCGACTAGTTATAATCCACTGACAACTTAGTTACAGATACTGATCTGTCACCTTATGTCTCATCCCCATCTCCTCTAGACTGTAAGGTTACAATCTGGACCTGGACACTTCTACCCCTCTTACTGACCCATCACAGACCGACTAGTTATAATCCACTGACAACTTAGTTACAGATACTGATCTGTCACCTTATGTCTCATCCCCATCTCCTCTAGACGTAAGCTCTTGGCAGGGCCCCCTCCTATTGTACCACAGTAATGCTGTAACTTACCACACTGAATGCTGCTGGACCAGCCCACACCTTTGATGTAACATGTATGTTTCCTTATGTATATTGATTGCAGAGTGCCAACGGAAGATGTTGGCGCTATATAATCTACAGGCTGTTAACTGGTATTCAACCATTAATTACGCTTATAAGGTGGTCCAAGCTTATGCAATATGATATTATGTGTAGGCGGCGGACTGTTGGAAATCTCTAGCTTTAAATTCTGATACACTGCTCTAAATGCCCAGGTTCGTAACATGTTCGGATCCCTGGTTTCATACCAGGTTCCGTGGTTGTCTTTAATAGGCTTCCTGGATGTTCTAGCTCAATAGTTTAGAAATCCCGAAGCGTTCGTGCTGTTCGTGCTTCCTGCTCTAAATTCCAGGTCCGGGTACGTCCCAACTACTCTACTAAATCCCGCATTCAGTGCGTCATTCAATCTAAATTCACAACGTGTGCTCTGCATTCTTACTCCGTTACGTGCGTTTGCTCCCAATACTTCTAATTCAAGCATGTCTTCTGCATGTCTTAAAAATCCAGGCGATTCTGCTGTAAATCTGATATCACCTCTTCCAGCATTCAGCTGTCGTCACTCCTAACAGCGTTTCTGCTCCACTCCCATTCAGCACGGGTCGCTCCACGTTCTAATCCCAGTGCTTCTGCCCCTCTCTATTCCGTTCCGTCTCTGCTCCATTCTCTATTCCAGCTTCGTTGCTGTTGTACACTTTATCCCAGTTCCTTCGCCTGTCCACTTCTCTAAAATTCCCAGCTTCCGTTGCTGTTCTGCTTCCCATCTCTCTTAAATTACCGCATCGTGTGTTATGTCTTCCCCACTGTCTCTAAAATCCCAGGCGTTCCGTGCTGTTCTGCTTCCCACTGTCTCTAAATTCCCAGATTCCTGCTGTTCTGCTTCCCATGTCCTATAAAATTCCCAGCGTTCCGTGCGTGTTCTGCTTCCCACTGTCTCTAAATTTCCAGCATTCGTGCTGTTCATGATTCCCCACTCTCTCTAAAATTCCCGATTCCGTTGCTGTCTGCTTCCCACTGTCTTAAATCCCAGATTCCGGGTCTGTTTCTGCTTCCCACGTCTACTAAATTCCCAGGGCATTAATCCGTGCTGTCTTCTGCTTCTCACTGTCTCTAAATTCACAGCATTACGTGCTGTTTGCTTCACACCATGTCTCTTAACTCCAGCATTCCGTGCTGTTCTGCTTCCCACTGTCTCTAAATTCCCAGCATTCCGTGCTGTTCTGCTTCCCACTGTCTCTAAATTCCCAGCATTCCGTGCTGTTATCGCTTCCCACTGTCTCTAAACCCAGCATCCGTGCTGTTCTGCTTCCCACTCTCTCTAAATTCCCAGCATTCCGTGCTGTTCTGCTTCCCACTCTCTCTAAATTCCCAGCATAGCTTTACTCTACTCCATCCAGCTCCGTGGTCTTGTCACTTTCTATCCCATCCGCCTGTTCCCTCCATCCAGATTCCTAATAAGATTGAAACTCAGACAGGTTGCCGAGACTGCAATATAATGAATGGATTAGTGACTATGTCACATGAGTTCTAATGAATACAGGAATTGATATATCAAATAGACACGAATAAACTAGGATACGCCGTAGGTTATCAATATACAGCGTAATCTAATGATCAGGACCACTGTTAGATTTCTAGCATTAAATATCATAACGACACTGATATCAGTCAGACAGTTATAATATCTGGACCAGTGCACGTTATCCATATATATCAGCAAGGCTTTAGATATCATGAAGGAACTGAGTTATTTGAAATACGGGCCACCTTTAGTTGACTACAGGAACGTGATTCAATAATCAGAACTAGTATAATCATAACATACAGGAAGTTGTCAAAATACGGACAAGTATAGTATATCAGAATACCGGCAACTAGATATACAAAAGGGGACATGATAGTATATCATGAATAAGGAACGTTAGTATATATAACTACGGAACTGTAGTATATTCAGCGGGACACTGATATAGTATATATCAATGAATACAGGGGACCATTGGTATAGTATATATAAATCGAATACAGGGACACTGTAGTAGTTATATTAAATGAATACAGGGACACTGTATCTAGTATATATCTATGATGCAGGGACACGTATGATATAGATCTAATGATATAAAGTGGATACCACTGTATAGTTATATATCATACATGAATACAGGGGACACTGTATTAAAGTTATTATCTAATGAACACAGGGACACTGTATAGTATTATATCTAATGAATACACGGGACACTGATATGATATATCTAAATGGAATACAGGGAACACGTATAGTATAGTATCTAATGAAATACAGGGACATGTATGGATATATCGAAGAAACAGGGACACTGTAAGTAATATCTAATAAAAACACAGGGACACTGTTAGTATATATCTAATGACTATACAGGACACTGTATAGTATATATCTAATGAATACAGGGGACACCTGTATAGTATATATCTAAATGAACTACAGGGGACACTGTATCGTATATATCTATGACACAGTACAGTATGTATCTAAAAATAGGGACCACTGTATTAGTATTATCAATAAATTACAGGGGACACTGATATGATATATCATATGAATACAGGGACGTATAGTATATATCAAATGAAGTACAGGGACACTGTATTAGTATCTATCTAAGAAAAGGGGACACTGGAATCGTATGATATCTAATGAATACAGGGACACTGTATAGGATATATCTACATGAACACAGGACACTGTATAGCATAATCGAAAAGATACAGGGGACCACTGTATAGTATATATCTAATGAAATAGGGACATGTATAGATTCTAATGGCAAATAAATAAGGGACACCTGTATAGTATATATCATGAATAAGCAAGATGAATAAATAATACAGGGGGACCACTGTATAGATTATATCTAATGAACACAGGGACACTGTATAGTATATTACTAATGAATACAGAGGGACACTGTGTAGTAGTATACATAATAAATACAGGGACCACTGATGTAGTATATATCTAATGAAATCACAGGGACACTGTTATAGTATATATCAATGAAACAGGGAACCACTGTTATAGTATATACCAATGTAAATACAGGGACACTGTATAGTAGATATCGAAGGAATCTACAGGGAAATGTTATAGCGTTTTATATATATAAGAATACAGGGTACACTGTATAGTATATATTAATGAATACAGGGACACTGTATGAGATAGTATCTAAATGAAACATTGACATTTTAGTGTGTATGACACTAGATAGTTATATAAATTATGAATACAGGGACCAGTATAGTATTATACATAATGAACACAGGGACACCTGTATAGTATATACTGAATGAACTACAGGGATCATGTATAGTCATCATATCAATGAATACCAGGGACACTGTATAGTATATATCTAATTGAATACAGGGACCCTGTATGATATATCTAATAACAGGACACTGTTATAGTATATATCTAATGAATACAGGGAACACGTACTATGTATATCTATGATACAGGGAACTGTATAGTATATATCGATAATAGCATGAACACAGGGACACTGTATAGTTATATCTAATGAATACAGGGGACACTGATAGCATATATCAATGAATACAGGGACATGTATAGTATATATCAATGAATACAGGGACACTGTATAGTTATATTAATGAATACAGGGACACTGTTATAGTATATATCAAATGAAATACAGGGACACATGTATAGATATATCAATGAAACAGGGACAATGTATAGTATATATCCAAAATCAAAATACGGGACCACTGTATAGTATATATCTAATGAATACAGGGACACTGTATTTAGTTATATATCAAATAAATACAGGGACACTGTATAGTATATATCTAATGAATACAGGGAACACTGTATAGTATAGATCATAATGAAATACAGGGACACATTGTATAGTATATATCAATGAATACAGGGACACTGTATAGTATATATATAATGAATACAGGGACACTGTATAGTATATATCTAATGAATACAGGGACACGGTATAGTATATATCTAATGAAGACAGGGACACTGGTATAGTATATATCTAATGAACACAGGGACACTTTATAGTATATATCTAATGAATACAGGGACACTGTATAGTTATATCTAATGAATACATGGACACTGTATAGTATATATCTAATGAATACAGGGACACTGTATAGTATATATCAAATGAATACAGGGGACACTGTATAGTATATATCAAATGAATACAGGGACACTGTATAGTATATATCAAATGAATACAGGGACACTGTATAGTTATATCTATAGAATACAGGGAAATAGTATTATCAAATGAATACAGGGACACTGTATAGTATATAATCTGTAATGAATGATCAGGGGACACTGATAGTTTTAATAATCAATGAAATTCAGGGACACGTAGTATATATCTAATGAATACAGGGACCAGGTATTAGACAATCAATGAATACAGGGACACTGTATATAGTATATATCTAATGCAACAGGGGACACTGTATAGTATATATCTAGAATGAATACAGTGGACACTGTATAGTATAATCTAATGAATACAGGGACCACTTGTAAGTATATACAATTGAATACAGGGACACTGTATAGTATATATCTATAGGAATTAAGGGCACTTATAGTATATATAATCGAATGATACAGGGAACACTGTATAGTATATACTAATGAATACAGGGACACTGTTATAGTATAATCTCAAAATGAATTAAGGGACACTGTATAGTATATATAATGAATACAGGGACACTGGTATAGTATATATCTAATGAAACTCAGGACATCTGATAGTATATATCTAATGAATACAGGGACACTGGTTATAGTATATATCTAATCAAACAGGGACACTGTATAGTATATATCTAATGAATAACGGGACACGTATAGTATATCTAATGAATACAGGGACACTGTATAGTATAATCATAATGAACACAGGGACCACTGTATTAGATACTAATGAATACAGGGACATGTATAGATATATCTAATGAACAAGACACTGTTTAGATATATCTAACTGATACAGGGACACTGTATAGTATATATCTATATTAAACAGGGACACTGTTAAGTAGATATCTAATGAACAGGGACACACTGTATATCGTAAATTAAGAATACAGGGGACACGTATAGTATATATCTAATGAACAACAGGGACATGTATAGTATATATCTAATAGAACCACAGGGACACTGTATAGTATATATCATAATGAATACAGGGGACACTGCTATAGTATATATCTAAGAATACAGGGACACTGTATTAGATATATCATAAGTGAATTTACAGGGACACTGTATAGTATATATCTAATGAGAACGAAGGGGACCACTGTTATAGTATATATCAATAGAATACAGGGACACTGTATAGTTTATATATACGAGGGACATGGAAGTAAATAATACAGGGACACTGTATAGATATATCTAATGAATACAGGGACACTGTATAGTATATCTCAAATGAATAACAGGACACTGTTAAGTGATATATCAAATGAATACAGGGACACTGTTATAGTAATATCAAATGAATTCAGGGAACTGTTAGTATATATCTAAAGTGAACTAGCAGGGACATGTATAGATAATCTAATATGATACAGGGACACTGTATGTAATATCTAATGCGACACAGGGGGACACTGTATAGTATATATCTAATGATACATGGACAGGTGTAGAGTATATATCTAATGAATACAGGGACACTTTATAGTATATATCAAATGGAATAACAGGGACACGGTATAGGACATATATCTAATGAAATACAGGGGACACTTATAGTATCTATTTCAAATGAATACAGGGACACTGTATAGTAATAGAATGAATACAGGAACTGAAGTATATATCAAAGAATAAGGGAACACTGATAGTATAGATATCAAATGAATACCAGGGCCACACGTATAGTATATATCATGTTGTTAATGAATACTAGGGGACACTGTATAGCTAATCTAATGAACTCAGGGAACGTATGTATAGTCTAATGACACAGGGACACTGTATAGTATAATCTAATGAATACAGGGAACACTGCTATAGGATATATCTAATGAACACAGGGAACTGTTATAGTATAATCTAATGAATAACAGGGACACTGTATAGTATAATCAATGAACACAGGGGCACTGGATAGTATATATCTAATGAATACAGGGGGACACTGTATAGTCTATATCTAAGGATACAGGGACACTGTATAGTATATATCTAATGAAGACGGGAACTGTTATAGTATATATTAATGAACAAGGGACACGTTATAGTATATATCTAATGAATACAGGGACACTGGATTAGTATAGATCTAAGAATACAGGACACGTAAGTATATATTAATGAATAAGGGACCAACGGATAGTATATATATAATGAATACAGGGACACTATATTAAAGTAGCGTATTTGATAAGTATATATCAAATGAGATACAGGGACACTGTATTATTGTATATTACTAAGAACAAAGGGACACTGATAGTATATATCTATGAAACAGGGACACTTATATATATTATCTAATGAATACAGGGACACTGATAGTTATATATCAATGATACAGGGACAATGTAGAGTATAATATAATGAACAGGGACACTGATAGTAGTATAATCCACTGACAACTTAGTTACAGATACTGATCTGTCACCTTATGGCTCATCCCCATCTCCTATAGACTGTAAGGTTACAATCTGGACCTGGACACTTCTACCCCTCTTACTGACCCATCACAGACCGACTAGTTATAATCCACTGACAACTTAGTTACAGATACTGATCTGTCACCTTATGGCTCATCCCCATCTCCTATAGACTGTAAGGTTACAATCTGGACCTGGACACTTCTACCCCTCTTACTGACCCATCACAGACCGACTAGTTATAATCCACTGACAACTTAGTTACAGATACTGATCTGTCACCTTATGGCTCATCCCCATCTCCTCTAGACTGTAAGGTTACAATCTGGACCTGGACACTTCTACCCCTCTTACTGACCCATCACAGACCGACTAGTTATAATCCACTGACAACTTAGTTACAGATACTGATCTGTCACCTTATGTCTCATCCCCATCTCCTCTAGACTGTAAGGTTACAATCGGACCTGGCACTTCTACCCCTCTTACTGACCCATCACAGACCGACTAGTTATAACCCACTGAAAACTTAGTTACAGATACTGATCTGTCACCTTATGTCTCATCCCCATCTCCTCTAGACTGTAAGGTTACAATCTGGACCTGGACACTTCTACCCCTCTTACTGACCCATCACAGACCGACTAGTTATAATCCACTGACACATTAGTTACAGATCAGTATCTGTAACTAAGTTGTCACATCCCCATCTCCTCTAGACTGTAAGGTTACAATCTGGACCTGGACACTTCTACCTCTTACTGACCCATCACAGACCGACTAGTTATAATCCACTGACAACTTAGTTACAGATAATGATCTGTCACCTTATGTCTCATCCCCATCTCCTCTAGACTGTAAGCTCTTTTGGGCAGGACCCTCCATCCTCTTGTACAGTAATGCTGTAACTTCCCACACTGAATGCTGTTGAACGAGCGCTTGAATTATTTGCACTTCATATTACTTGCACTACCTTTGTATGTAACATGTATGTTTTCCTTATGTATATTAATGCAACTGTACAGCGCTGTACATAATGGAAGATGTTAGCGCTATATAAATCCACAATAATAATAATATAAATATATATACATTATAATATACAGACCATATGTATATATATATATAGTATGTCATGGACGAAATTATTGGCACCCTAGAAATTTTCCCGGAAAATGAAGTATTTCTCACAGAGAAGTATTGCAGTAACACATGTTTATTCCCTTTGTGTGTATTGGAACAAACAAAAAAAAGGGATGAAAAAAGCAAATTGTACAAAATGTCACACACAAAATATTATGTCCCACTTTCAAAATTGTGGATAAATAAGATGGTTTCAAGCACGTGATGGTCCTTCAAACTGAGCCTCTGATGAAGTGGGAATCTCCCAGGCGGGTGAAGCAGATTAGATCCATGTGTTTCTATTAAATAAAGGACTGGTGTTACTATTACGTCAACCTCCGTGAGTAGCGCTGTTCATTTTCTAAACTTTATACGTATTGATCTGCCGCATGACATCACTACTCGGTGGCGGGAAGTAAGTCAGGAGGCAGATCAATGAGTGCGGAGCGAGCGGCAGACGGATTAAAGAGTGAGTGATTGACTCGAATATAAGCCGAGGTTTGGTTTTCAGGCTGTTTTTAAAACCTGAAAACCTCGCCTTATACTCCAGTATATACGGGATATATATATATATATATATATGGGTTATAGGTAGAGATTATATTTAGATTATTTTCCAGTCATTTCCTGTTATCTAT
>JAACNH010001186.1:11218-59276 GCA_019447015.1 Hymenochirus boettgeri
CTTTTGTTTTTATCATTTCAGTCTGTGTTTACAGGCGATGCACAGGGGGACAACAAAGCCGCAGAGGAAGGAAGAGACGGGTCAGTAGGAAGCGACAATCCCACCAGGCCAGACCCTCCTTCTATATTCACCACACCGACAATGACATGATCCTCCTCATCTCCAGTTCAGGACGGCGAGTCCCCCAGGAGAAAGAGAACGGAAAGTGGATTAATAACCAACCCACCGTCTCTGAGGCCCCCCCCGTCAGACCTACCTTACTCCGGATGGGGAAAGTTCCATGCCCCTGGAGATTTACAGCGGATATTCACTTTGTGACGGAAATGATGGAGCTATTCCAGCTCTGTGCAGGTGAGGGGCTGATCCGTAGGAAAACTCCCCTGCCACCAGAAACGCCATTGAATGTATCCCTTGTTATCACATCACATCTCTGTCATTCACAACAATGTTCCTGGAAACATCTGAAAAAGACCATAACTGCCCACATGTATTCAATTGTCAAAAACTTTATTTTAGCTGACGCTCTGATAAAGAGAGAGACAACAGCTGGTGTACAGTAACAGTATAGTACAGTTAGTAAATAGTACAGTGACAGTTTAACATATAGTAACAGTAATATAGGACAGTATTATAGTACAGTCATAGTAGTATAGTACAGTATAGTATAGTATAGTACAGTATAGTATAGTACAGTTACAGTATAGTACAGTCCAAGTACTAGTATAGTACAGTATATACAGGTAATAGTATGTATAGTACAGTACAGTACAGTTATCCAGTAAGAATAGATAATAAGAATTAGTTACGAGTTATGTATGTACTAGCAGTTCTTATAGTACATCCATCAGTACAGTATAGTATAGTACAAGTATAAGTATAGTACAGTACAGATATGTTACCTAAGTACAGTATAGTACAGTATATACAGTATAGTAAATACAGTATAGAGACAGTATAGTTGTATACGTGAACAGAACAGTACATAAGTACATATATAGTAATCAGTAACATATAGTACGTATGATTTATAGTGACAATACGCAAGACAGTAGTTACTACGTCATATAGTTCTATAGACAGTAAAAGTATGAGTACTAAGTATTACAGACAGTAATATTACGTTACAAGAAGTCGAGTATAGTCCAGTAGACAGTCAAGACAGTATAGTCAGTATGTAGTTCAGTATAGTAGTATATACGACAGAGTTAATAGTACAGATAATATAGACAGATAGTACAGTACAATAGTTATAGATGAGTAACACCAGTAGTCCAGTACAGTTATAGTATAGTACAGTACAAGACAGTATAGTAGCAAGTATAGTGATATGGTATACAGTATAGTACAGTAAGGTCAGTATAGTGCAGTATAGTGCAGTATAGTATCGTCATATAGGCAAAGTATAGTACGGGCGTATAGTACTATAGTATAGTACGACAGTATAGCTATGTGTAACAGTTAGTATATGCTATAGTGCCGTAGCAGTGTTACGTAAGTATAGTCAGACAGTTAATAGTACAGCAGATGCAAGTAATAGTGCACGTATATATAGCAGTATAGTACAAGTATAGTCTAGTATCGTAGTATAGTGCAGTATAGTCAGTATATAGTGCAGTTCGTACAGTTGTACAGTACAGTGATATAAGTGCAGTAAGTAAGCTACGTATAGTACAAGCAGTTATACTGTACCTAGATATAGCTATGTACAGAACTACAGTAAGTATAGTAACAGTACCGTTAGTATAGATGATCAGTATCAGTACAGTATTCAAATAGTAATATACAGTACAGACAGACAGTACAGTATAGTACAAGTACGATAAGCAAGACGTATCACTATTAGTACAGGATAGTACAAGACGTACAGATACAGTTTATAGTATAGTATCATAGTGCAGTAAATAGTATAGTATGTAAACTAACTATAGGTACAGTACTAGTACAGTACCATATTATAGTATAGTACGAGTACAAGACAGTAGTAGTAGTACAAGACAGTATGATGTCCTATACAGTTATTAGTACAAGACAGTAGTACAGTATAGTACAGTCCAGTATAGTAAGTAGAGATTACAGTAATACTAGATAGTACAAGTAAATAGTACAGTACGTACAAGGCCTAGCTACGTATCAGTACAGTAAGTACACGTACAGTACAGTATAGTACTAGCATACAAGACAGTAGTAGTTTAATCAGTTATAGTACAAGTATACAGTGCAAGTATATAGATAGCAGTATATAGACAGTATAGTCAGTAATGACAGATAGTATAGTACAGTACAAGACAGAGTATAGTCAGTAAAGCAGTATAGTAGTACAGTATAGACAGTATAGTAAGTACGTATAGTACGTATAGTCAGATAGTATTCAGTAGTTACAGTACTATACAGTTATACGATAGTAGACAGGTAGTACGTTACAGTATAGTACTCAGGTAGTACAGTGCATAGTCCAGATAGTACAGTATAGTCAGTACAGTACAGTGCAGTATAATGTTATGCAAAGTATAGTAGCGTTGAGTATATGCGTTACGTATAAGTGCAGATAGTAAGTACAGACCATATAGTACAGTATAGTACAGACAGTCAGTAGTAGACAGTATATCTGTATTTACAGTAAGTCAGACAGTACATTACAGTAGTACAGTAAGTACAGTATAGTACGATAGTATAGTATAAGTACGATATCAGAAGATAGTCATAGTACACAATGATAGTCCATACAGTCAGATAAGTACAGTAATCAGTACGACAGTCAGAAGTGCATATAAGTAATACAGATGAGTATAGTAATATATAGTACAGTATAGTACAGTACAAGAATATGTGAAGTATAGTCGACAGTATGCAGTAATAGCTAAGTATCAGTACAGTATAGTATGTACAGGTCATAGTGAGTATCAGTACATGGCAGTATAGTACCGTACAGATAGGACAGTTATACAGACAGTATAGGACATGACTAGTACAGTATTACAAGGACAGTGATAGTACTGTGATACTAATAGACGTACAGTATAGTACAGAAGGAAGACGAGTATAGACAGTAATAGTAGTCAAGATAGTATAGTACAAGTACAGTATAGACAAGAAGTATAGTACAGTGACGTACATATAGTACAGATAGTATAGTACTACAATATAACAGGTAAAGCTCAGGGGTACCAGTTAGTACAGTATACTTAGTCATATGGTACATTAGTAGACAGTATAATACAGAGACAAGACATTATAGTAACATATAGTATAGTACAGTATATATAGTACAGAGTTATACAAGTAACTGAGACAGTATAGTATAGGACAGGACCTAAGATTATAGTAAGACAGACAGTATAGGACGACCGTATAGATGATACAGTGATAGTATTAGTACAGTACAGGACAGTATAGTACAGTTAGCAGTACGGACGTAACGTACGGACAGTTTATAGGACTATAGAACAGCGTATAGCAGGCGACGGTTTAGTAGTAGTGACAGGACAGTATAGTAACAGTGAGATCATGTATAGGCAACAGTTATTATAGTAACATATAGACGTAATATTGTACAAGTAGCACAGCTATGAAGTATAGTACAAGAATCAGTATAGTAAAGACAGTATAGTACAGTTAGTATAGTACAGTTCCGATATAAATAAGTACTTAGTACAGTAGTAAGCTTACAGTATAGTACAGTATAGTATATGTTACAAGTAGTAATAGTGTATGTCACAGTTCATGTACAGTATAGTCACAGCTATAGTATCAGTACATATAGTACAGTATAGTACAGACAGTATAGTAAGTACAGTATAGTTATAGTTACAGTACAGTTAGTATTCAGTATAGTAAGGTACAGACTAGTATAGTATAGTAACAGAGACAGTACTAAAGTATAGTACAGGACTAGTACATATAGGACAGGTAAGGACAGTATAGTACAGGACAGTATAAGTACAGGTACAGACTAGTATAGTGACAGTGAGGACGTGGACGGAGTACTAGGACAGTTTAGTGATAGGTACAGCGTAGACCAGGACAGTATAAGACGGAAGTACAGTTTAGTATTACTATAGTACAGTAAGTCCGAACGTATAAGTACAGACAGTAGACGTATAGTGACCACGTATTCAGTTAGTACGTTAGTTACAGTATAGTGCAGTCAGTCAGTAGTATACAGTACAGTATAGTAACAAGAGAGTTAGTCACTATAGTGATAGTATAGTACGTACAGTACAAGCTAGTCAGTACAATAGTAAAGACTATCAGTACAGATAGCTAGTAGTTAGTAAACGTAAACAGTATAGTACCGTAATATACGTATAGTATATAGTACTATAGTATCGTATAGTTACAGTACAGTATGTACAGTTAGGTATAGGTACAGTTAGTACTATAGTACGTATAGTAGTATATAGTACAGTACTAGTACAGTATAGTACAGTATAGTACAGTACAGTATAGTACGTATAGCATATATTCAGTACGTATTCAGTAAGATGTATAGTATAGTATAGTACAGTAAGTATAGTCAGTACAGTATAGTAGACAGTAAAGTATAGTACAAGACAGTAAGTACAGTATACGTTCAAGTAAGTATAGTAAGACGTAATAACTGTAATAGTCAGTAATCAGTTATCAGTATAGTACAGTATAGTGCAGTACAGGTTGACAGTACAGTACAGTTATAACGATTATAGTACAGTATTAAGTATCAGATATATGTACATACAGTACATACAGTAAAGTACGTCAGACATAATAGTACCAGTATAGTACAAGACAGATACTATAAGTAGTCAGTACCAAGTACGTATAGTCTAAGTACTGTATAGTACATATAGTACAAGACATAGTACAGTACAGTAAGTAAGACAGTTTATAGTCGACAGTATATGGTAAAGACAGTATAGTACCAGAAGTCTAGTATTTTTAGCTAGTACAGTAATACAGCAGTATCGAAGTACAGTAAACTTAGTACAGTATAGCGTACAAAGATAGTATATCAGTCACAGTACAGTATAGTACATCCCAGATAGTATAGTATAGTACACGTAAAGACCGTACAAGGTTATATAAGTAACAAGCAGAAGTAGTACATATAGTAATATAGTACAGTATAGTACAGTATTAAGTACAGTATAGTACAGTACAGTACATAGTAATTCAGTACAGTTAGTCAGTATAGTACAGTACAGTATAGTTATAGTCATATAATATAGTACAGTACAGTATAGTCACAGTATACAGTATAGTACAGTTTATAGACTACGTACGTCAGATATACGTACAGTATAGTACAAAGTACAGTATAGTACCGTATAGTACAAGACAGTATAGTATGAGAGTATAGTACAGTATAGTATAGTACAGTAAGTATGTATACGTATAGTATAGTAATATACAGTACTATAGTAGTACAAGATTAACAGTATAGTACAAGACAGTACAGTAAATAGTAACAGACAGATAGTACATAGTACTGTATTATATATACAAGTATAGTACAAACGCTTAGCAGTTCCGTACTAGTATAGTATAGTACAAGTGCAGATTAATACGTATAGTACGGTCAGTCAGTACAGTATAGTACAGTACCAGTAAAGTAAGTACTCATAGTCAAGACAAGTACTGTAACGAGTATAGTACTGTAAAATAGTAGTATAGTAACAGACAGTACGCAGATAGTAACAGTACAATAGTAACACGATAGTAAGAGTTGTCGTACAGTATGTACAGTAAGCCAATAGTTAAGTACAATACAGATAGTCATACGTACTAGTACTGTTTTTTAGTCAACCAGTTGAAGTACAGTAACAGTCAGAGTAGATAGACAGTCGAGTACAAGGCAGTATAGCTGATAGTTGTTAGTATAGTCAGTATAATACAGTACAAGATAGTAATAGTATAGTACAGTAACATATATACAGTAGAGACAGTACAAGACAGTATAGTATCGTACAGTACAAAAGTACTAAGGATCAGTTGAATTAGTATAGTTACAAGACAGTAGATATAGTACAGTACAAGACAGTATAGTATAGTTACAGTACAGACAGTATAGTATGTACAGTATAGTCAGTATAGTATAGTAAGTACAGTACTAGTACAGTATAGTACATTAAGTATAGTATAGTACAGTATAGTATAGTACAGTATGATAAGACAGATAGTACAGTACAGTAATAGGGTACCAGTATAGTTTACAGTACAGTATAGTAAGTATAGTACAGGACAGTGTATAGTACAGTATAGTAGTAGTAAGTACAGTAGCTTATACAGGCAGTATAGTACAGTTACAGTATACAGTACAGTATAGTAACGATGTTTATAGTACAGTATAGTATAGTACAGTATAGTAAGTACGTATCAGTATAGTACAGTCCAGTATAGTACAGATAGTATAGTACAGTATAGTTACAGTATACTATGTCAGTATAGTACAGTATAGGACAAGTCAGTACGTATAGTGACAAGTATCAGTATAGTAGATACGTATAGTAGTCAGATAGGACAGTCAGTAGCAGTCAGTGCAGTTAGTACAGGACAATGAGTGCAGATATGTAAGTATAGGCAGTAGTACGTAGTACAGATGTCAGTACAGTCTATAGATCATATAGTACAGTACAGTATAGTACAAGATACAGTATAGTACAGTACAGTCCATAAGTAAGACAGTCATAGTACGTAACTAAAGACAGTATTCGTTAGATAGACAGTACAGTACAGTATAGACATAGCAGTATAGCGAGTAGGCGTAAGTCATAGTAAGCAGTACAGAAGTAGAAGTACAGTACAGTACAGTATAGTACAGAAGATAGTCTTCAGTACAGACATACAGTAAGTACAAGACAGTACAAGTTACAAGACAGTATCAGTAAAACGTATAGTAAGTGTAGTATAGTACAAGTTATAATACAGTACAAGATATGTATAGTATTAGTACAGTACCCTATAGTACAGTTATTAGTACAAGTAGCCACCAGAGTTTAGATATTAGTACAGTACAAAGACAGTATAGTATAGTACAGTACAAGACAGTAAGATAGTACAGTAAAGACAGTATAGTATTAGTGACAGTACATAGACAGTTTATGGACAGTATAGTGTATCGTATAGTATAAAGTATAGTACAGTGTATAGTACAGAATTCAGTATCAGTATAGTACAGTATCAGTATACAGTACACGTAAGTACAGTACAGTATAGTACAGTATAGTACAGTATGCTAGCAATAGGGATAGTGCGTATGCAGATTGCAGTAACAGTAGTACGTACAGGCGTAAGTCAGTACGTCAGTTATAAAGTAGTACAGTATAGGCCAGGTATATACAGTACGCGTATAGTAACAGTATAGTAAGTGCAGTACGGCAGTATGAAGTTAGTCAAGTGTACAGTAGTAACAGTGATATGAGTATTAGTACAGATATAGTATAGTAATATATAGTGAGTATAGAAGTATAGTTAGACAGTATTAGCAGTATAGTATAGTATGAGGTTTATAGTGCAGTATAGTTACAGTATATGACAAGTATAGTACAGTATAGTGCAATCAGGACAGTCAGTACTAGTATAGTAAGTATAGTACAGTATAGTACAAGACAGTACACGTACACAGTTATACGTATAAGTACCATTAGTACAAGTACAGTACTAGTACAAGATAGATACTACAGTACAGTACAGTATAGTACAAGATAGTTATAGGTACAGTTACAGTAAGTTATACAAGATAGTATCGAACAGTACTAGTACAAGACAGGACCAGTATAGTGACAGTACAAGTACAAGACAGTACAGTAATACAGTACAAGAGAATGTCAGACATATAGTATAGGACAGTACACTATAGTACAGTATGAGTACAGTACACAAGGACAGTTACAGTATAGTACAGTACAAGACAGTTTTATAGTATCGTACAGTACAAGACGTTATGTATAGTAAAGTTAAAGACTACGTATAGTATAGTACAGTATCGTATGACGTATCGTACACGTATAGTACGAGAGTACAGTACCAGGATAGGAAAGTATAGTACAGATAGGACTTAGTATAGTAAGGAACAGTATAGTACGTACAGTATAGTAACAGTACAGTATCAGTACCAGTATAGTACAAGACAGTATGAGTACAAGACAGTATAGTACAGACCGTAGTACAGTAGTACAGTAAGTTAGACAGTATAGTATAGTACAGTATAGTATAGTCAGTACAGTATAGTACAGTTATTAGACAGTACGGATAGTACAGTATACTCTTAGTACAGTATGGTACAGGTAGTACAAAGACAGTATAATACAAGACAGTATAGATACAGTTAGTAACAAGACAGTATAGTTATACGTACGTTAGTATAGTATAGTACAGTACAGGACTTAGTATAGTATAGTACAGGACAGGACAGTTATAGTATAGGGACAGGACAGTATAGTATAGTACCGGACAGTATAGTAGTATAGGGACAGGACGTATAGACAGGACAGTATAGTACAGGAAGTATAGGTACAGGGAAGGCAGGACAGTATAGTACAGTGCCGGACGGGGACGGGACAGAGCAGGGACCAGTTTAGTATGACAAGACGGAAGTCTAGTACAGGACGGACAGTTTAGTATAGTGATAGTAAGGGACAGGACAGTATTGTACAGGACAGGGACCAGTATAGGAAAGACAGTTAGTAGTACAGTTATAGTACAGTTATAGTACATTAAGTATACCAGAATATTACAGTACAGTATAGTACAAGACAGTATATACAGATGAAGTACAGTACAGTATAGTACAAGCAGTATAGTCAAGTAGTATAGTATAGTACCAGTTACAGTATAGTACAAGTACGTATAGTATAGTAACAGACGTTATAGATATTGTACAAGGTACAGTACGTACGCTACAGCTCGTGAACTAGACGAAGTTACAGTATGTACAGCTATCGTAACGTACAGTATAGTATCATGTATAGGATAGTAGTATAGTACAGATCACAGTTATGCCAAGTACAGTATAGTGATACCGTCAGATAGTAGTAGTATAGTATAGTATAGTACAGATTACAGGTATAGTATAGCGTATCAGTAGTAACAGTGACAAGTATATAGTAAGTCAGAGTAATAGTACAGTATGTACAGTATGAGACGATGTCAGTATAGTACAGTATAGTACAGTATACGTACACGTACAGTACAGTAAAGTATAGAATAGTATACGTACGTATAGTATAGTAAGTATAGTACAGTTTATAGTATAGTACAGTACCAGGATAGTACAAGACAGGACAAGTACTAGTACAGGTACAGTAGTACTAGTACACGTATAGTTACATATGTAGTAACTATAGTACAGAGAGTACAGACAGTAATCACAGTAAGTATAGTACAGGTATTAGACAGTATAGTGCAGTATAGTGACAGTTAAGTACAGTATAGTGCAGTGCAGTATATAGTACAAGTAGTGTGCACAATTAAGTGACAGTACAGTTATAGTAAAAGATTAGTATAGTACGTACATACAAGTACAGTATAGTACGAAGATAATACAGTATTAGTATAAAGTTAATACAAGACAGATGTACAGTATAGTACAAGGACAGATAGTATGTACAGTCTAAGATTATAGAATAGTACAGTTACAGTATAGTCAGACAGTACAGACAGTAAGTATACAGTACAATAGTACAAGACGAAGTACATATGTTAGTTAGTATAGTACAGTTAATACAGTAATAGTATAGTATAGTCAGTACGTATAGTACAAGTATAGTACTAGATACAGCGTATAGGATAGTAGTCAAGACAGTATAACAGTATAGTAGTAAGTTCACAGTATAGGTATGTTATATTAAACAGTTTATTAGTATAGTACGTAGTAGTACAGTATCGTACAGTAGAGTACGTACGTACAGTCCAGTACAGTATAGTAAGTACAAGTATTAGTATGAACGTATGAAGTCGTAAGTATAGTAAGATCAGTACAGCTAAGTAGTCATAGTACAGTATAGTACAATAGTATGATTACAGTTGTACAGTATAGTACAGAAGACAGTACAGTACAGTCGATAGTTAGGTACAGTATAGTACAGTAAGTCTAGTGCAGTAAGTAACGTATAGGGCATGATACAGTATAGAGTTACAGTACAGTATAGTCAGATGTATAGTACAGTACATAGAGTACAAGTATAGTACTACAGACAGATACAGTACAGTAAGTATTAGTACATATAGTACGTAATAGTATCTACGTTATAGATATAGTACAGTATCAGTATAGTACAGATAGCAAGACAGTATATAAGTACAGTATACGTACAAGACAGTATGTAAGCTAAGTATCAGTACAGTATAGTCAATGACAGTAAGTACAGATACGTATAGTACAGATAGACAGACAGTAACAAGACATATAGTATAGGCAGTACAGTATAGTACAAGACAGTATAGTATCGATACAGTAGTAGTTTAGTATAGTACGACAGAAGTACAGGATGTCAGCATGTATAGTATAGTACAGGTACCTATAGTAAGATAGTTACAGGACAGACAGTAAGAAGGGTACAGCCTGTACAGTACAAGCAGTATAGTCAGGTACGACAGTACAAGACAGTGCAGTAGTGACAGACGAAGGACCGTTTAGTATAGTACAGTACACGAACAGTTAGTTATATTACAGGAATAGTACAGTTAGTAGAGTATAGACTAGGACTAGGGCAGTATAGACAGACAGGTATAGATAGATACAGACAGTATAGTACAGTTATATACAGAAGTTGTACAGTATAGTAATACAGTATAGTACAGATATAGTACAGTATAGACAAGACAGTATAGCTACACGTAGATAGTATCAGGTACAGGAGAGTCCACGAAGTAGTTATAGCTACAGTATCAGTCGTACAGAAAGTACAGTTAGTATGTATCAGTACAGTACAGTTAGTAGAGTACAAGGACAGGTACAGAAACGTATAGTAAGCCTATAGTATAGTACAAGACAGTCAGTTACGTACAGTACTAGTATAGTACCAACAGTATAGTATCCAGTATACAGTATAGTAAGTACGTAAGTATAGTACAGGTAGTATAGTTACAGTTAGTAACAGATTACTATATTAACAGGATAGTACATGATAGTACAAGACCGTATTACGACAAGACAGCATAGTCAGTATATACAGTACCGTAATAGTATGGACAGTCAGAGTATAGTACAGTACAGTTAGTAGAGGATAGTACGGAAAGGACAGATATGAGTATAGTATAGATTATATTTAGATTATTTTCCAGTCATTTCCTGTTATCTATTCCAGTCTTTGTTTCCAGGCGATGGCATCAGGGGGACAACAAAGCCTGGAATAGATAACAGGAAATGACTGGAAAATAATCTAAATATAATCTCTATATAATACCGGTCTACTATTTACTACCCTCTCTATATACCTCTAATCTTTACCCCTCGCACCTCTATATACTACTGCCCATCTCAAGACCTCTATATACGCCCCTCTCAACCCTCTATATACTACCTACCCCTCTCACCACTATATACTCCCCCCTCTCACCACTATATACTAACCCTCTATATATTACCCCTCTCACTCACTCTATTCCACCCCTCTCACCTCTATATACTACCCCTCTATATACTACCTCTCTATATACGACCGGCATCTCACCTCTATATACGACCTCTCTATTAACTACCCCTCTATATACTACCCTCTATATACACCCCCCTCTCCCCTCTATATACTACCCCTCTATATATTACCCGCCTCTATATACTACCCCTCTCACCTCTATATACTACCCCTCCTCACCTCTATATACTACCCCTCTATAAGCTACCCGCTACTTGACCTCTCTATAATACTAAACCCCTCTATATATACCACTACCCTACCCCCCTCTCACTCTATAATACTAAACCCCTCTATCTACGACCCTCTTCACCTCTATATACTACTCCCCTCTATATACTCTACCCCTCACCACTATATCTACCCCTCGATAATACTAACCACTACCCCTCTCACCACTATATACTACCCCCGCTATAATACTAACCCCTCTCACCTCTAGTATCCTACCACCCCTCTATATACTACACCTCTCCACCTCTATATACTAACCCCTCTATATCTAATACCCCTCTCCACCCTATATACTACCCCTCGTATATACTTAACCACCTACCCCTCTATTACTAACGCTCTATATACTAACCACTAACCCCTCTCACCACTATATACTAACCCTTCTATATACTACCCCTCTATATACTAACTCCATATATACTACCCCTCTCACCTCTATCTACTACCCTCTCACCACTATATACCCCTCTCTATAGATTACCTACCCCCTCTCACCTCTCTATACTACCACCTAACTAACCCCCTACCCCCTTCACCTCTATATAACCTACCACCCCGCCCCTCTATATACTACTAATCTAAAACCTCTCTTATACTCCCCCTCTATATACTACCACTAACCACCTACCCTCTTACCTCTATTACTACCGCCTCTCTATTTACCTACCCCTCTATATACTACCCCTCTATATACTACCCCCTCTCACCTCTATATACTACTACCCCCTCTGTATACTACCCCTCATATAATAACCCCCTCTCACCTCTATTACTTACCCCCTCTATAATACGACCCCTCACCCTATATACACACTCTCTATTCTACCCCTCCACCACTTAACTACTACCCCTCTATATACAACCCTCTCACCTCTATATACTACCCCTCTCACCTCTATATACTACCTCTCTATAAACTACCCCTCTCACCTCTATATACTACCCCTCTATTCCTACCCCTCTTACCTTCTATATACTACCCTCTCACCACTATATACTTACCCTCTATATACGACCACTCTCACCTCTATATATACCCCTCTATCTCCTACTTACCCCTCTCACCTCTATATACTACCCCTCTATATACTACCCCTCTATATACTAACTCTCTATATACTACCCCTCTCACCACTATATACTACACTTCTATATACTACCCCTCTATATACTAACTCTCTATATCTACCTCACTCTCACCTCTATCTACTATACCCCTCTCACCTCTATATAATCCCCTCTCAACTCCCTATATACTACCCCTCTCACCACTATATACTACCCCTCTATATACTACCCCTCTATATACTAACTCTCTATATATACCCCCTCGCACCACTATATACTTCCCCTCTATATCTAACTCTTCTATATACTACCCCTCTCACCACTTATACTACTACCCCGCTATCTACTACCCCTCTATATACTAACTCTCTAGAATACTACCCCTCTCACCTCTATATACTACCCCTCTCACACACCACTATATACTAACCCCTCCTAATACTACCCCTCTCACCTCTATAGACTACCTCCCCCTCTATATACTACCCCTCTCACCTCTATAACTACCCCTCTATATACTACCCCCTCTCACAACCTCTATATACTACCCCTCTCACCTCTATATACTACCCCTCGATATACTACCCCTCTCACCTCTATATACGACCCCTCTATATACTGACCCCTCTCACCTCTATATACTCCCCCTCTTATACTACCCCTCTCACCCTATATACTACCCCTCTATATACTACCCCTCCACCTCTATATACTACCCTCTATATAACTACTCCTCTCACCTCTATATACTACGCCTCTATATACTACCCCGCCTCTCACCTCTATATACTACCCTCTCACTACTATAACTACCCCTCTAATACTAACTATACTACCCCTCACCTCTATATACACACCCCTCTCACCACTATATACTACCCCTCTCCCCTCTCTATACTATACCTCTCTATATACTACCCCTCTCACCACTATATACTACCCCTCTCCCCTCTATATACTACCCCTCTATATACACCCCTCTCACCACTATAATACTACCCCTCTATATACTACCCCCCGCTATATCTAACTACAAATCCTATATACTACCCTCTCACCCCCTCTCCTCTCACCTCTATATACTACCCCTCTCACCACTATATACCCTACCACCCCTCTCACCACTATATACTACCCCTCTCCACCTCTATATACGACCGCCTCTATCTACTACCCCTCTCACCTCTATATACTACCTCTCTATATACTACCCCTTCTAAGAACTACCCTTCTCACCTCTATATACTACCCCTCTATATACTACCCCTCTATATACTACCCCACTACCCCTCTCACCTCTATACATACTACCCCACTATATACTACCCCTCTATATACTAACCTCTCTATAACTACCCCCCTCTATATACTACCCCACTATATCCTACCCCTCTATATACTACCCCTCTCACCATTATATACTACCCCTTTATATACTACCCCTCTCACCATTATATACTACCCCTTTATATACTACCCCTCTCACCTCTATAAATGCTACCCCTCTATATGCTACCCCTCTATATACTACCCCCTATACCCCCTCTCACTCACCACTATATCTATACCCCTCTCACCTCTATAAACTACCCCTCTCACCCTCTATAACTAAAAAACATATACTACCCCCTCTCACCTCTTAATAACTACCCCTCTATATACTACCCCTCCTCACCTCTATATTACTACCCTCTATAAACTACCCCTCTCACCTCTATATACTACCACCCTCTATATCTATAACTACCCCTCTCACCTCTATATACTACCCCTCTATATACTACCCCTCTCAACCTCTATATACAACCTCTCACCTCTATTACTACCCCTCTATCGACTACCCCTCTCACCTCTATATACTACCCCCTCTATATACTAACTACCCCGCTCACCTCTATATGACTGACCCCTCTATATACTACACCCGCTCTCACCTCTATATACTACCACCCCTCTATATACTACCCCCCCCTTCTCAACCTCTATATACTACCCCTCTATATACTAACTACCACCCCCTCCACCTCTATACTACCTACCGCCTCTATATACTACCCCCCCTCTCACCTCTATATACCTCCCCTCTATATACTACCCCTCTATTACTACCCGCTCACCTCTATATACTATACCCTCTCACCTCTTATATACTACCAGCCTCTCACCTCTATATCCTACCCTAACCCCTCTATATACTGACCACCTTACCACCAAAAAACTAACAAACCCACTACCCACTACCTACCCCTCTCACCATTATAACTACCCACCCCTTTTAATACTACCCCTCTTCACCATTCTATACACCCCTATATAACTACCACTCTATATACTACCACCCCTCGCACCTCTATATACTTACCCCTCCCCCCTATATACTACCTCCGAGACTAACCCCTCTCACCTCTATATACTACCCTCTCATCCTCTAGACCTACCCCTCTATATACTACCCCTCTCACCATTATATACTACCCCTTTATATACTACCCCTCTCACCATTATATACTACCCCTTTATATACTACCCCTCTCACCTCTATATGCTACCCCTCTATATGCTACCCTCTATATACTACCCCCTCTCACACTATATACTACCCCTCTCACCTCTATATACTACCCCTCTCACCTCTATTGCTACAACCTCTCATCTCTATATACTACCTCTCTCACCTCTATATACTACCCCTCTCACCTCTATATACTACCCCTCTATATACTAACCCCTCTCACCTCTATCACTACCCCTCTCACCTCTATATACTACCCCTCTCACTCACCTCTCCACCTCTATATACTACCTCTCTATATACTACCCCTCTATATACTACCACCCCTCTTCACCTCGATATACTACCCCTCTAATATACTACCCCTCTCACCATTATATACTACCCCTCTATATACTACCCCTCTCTATATACTACCCCCTCTATATACTCACTACCGCCTTCTCACCTCTATATACTACCACTACCACCCCTAGAAACTACCACTACCCCCTCTATATACTACCCCTCTATATTAACTACCTTCTCTATATACACCCCTCTATAACTACCCTTCTCACCTCTATAACTACCCCTCTATATACTACCCCTCTCACCACTATATACTACCCCTCTCACCTCTATATACCCCTCTGTATACTACCCCTCTCACCTCTATATACTACCCCTCTCACCTCTATATGCTACACCTCTCATCTCTATATACTACCTACCCCCTCAACCTCTATATACTACCCCTTAATACTACTAATACACTACCCCTCTCACCTCAGATCTACTCCTCTATTACTACCCCTACCACCACCTCTCTATACACCCCTCTATTACTACCCCTCTTCCACCTCTATATAACTAATAACTACCCCCTCTGTATAACTAACCCCCACCCCTCTCACCTCTATATATTACCCCTCTCACCTCTATATACTACCCCTCTATATACTACCCCTCACCTCTATAATACTTACCCCTCTATATACTACCCCTCTCACCTCTATATACTACCCCCCTGGTATACTACCCCTCTCACCCTATATACTACGACCCCTCTGTATACTAACCACCCTCTCGACCTCTATGATACTCCCCCTCTCCCTCTAATACTACCCCTCTCACCTCTATATACTACCCCTCGCACCTCTATATACTACCCTCTATCATACTACCCTCGCACTCTCTATATCCTACCACTACCACCATCTTTATACTACCTACCACTACCCCTCGCACCTCTATATACTACCCCTCTGTTATACTACCCTACCCCTCTCACCTCTATATACTACCCCTCTCACCTCTATATACTACCCATCTCACCTCTATATACTACCCCTCTCCCACTATATACTACCCCTCTCACCTCTATATACTACCCCTCTCACCTCTATATACTACACTACCCTACCCCTCCTCCCTCTATATACACCCCTCTGATCTCTACCTACCCCTCTCACCTCTATAACTCCCCCTCTCACCACTATAATACTACCACTACCCCCTCTCACCTCTATATACTACCCCTCTCACCTCTATATACTACCTAACCCCTCTTCACCTCTAATATACTACCCCCTCATCACCCTATATCTACCCCCCCTCTCCACCTCTATATACTAACCCCCTCTAGATACTACCCTCACCTCTCACCCTCTATAAGACACACCTCTGTATACTACCCCTCTCACCTCCCTATATACTAACTACACCCTCTGTAAATCCTACCCCTCTCACCTCTATAATAACTACCTCTCTCAAAGCCTCTATATACTACCCTCTCTATATCTACCCCTCTTATACTACTACCCCCATCAAAATCACACTATATACTACACCCTCTCTCCTATATTCTACTCCTCTCACCTTCTAACTTCTACCCCTGTTTACTGACCATGTTACTGCACCTTATGTCTCATCCTCATCTCCTCTAACTGAAAGGTTACATCTGGACCTGTCACTTCTCCCCTCTTACTGACCCATCACAGACCGACTAGTTATAATAAATCCACTGACAATTATTTTACAGATACTGGTCTGTCACCTATGTCTCACATCCCCATCGCCTCTAGACTTAGGTTTTACAATCTGGGACCTGGACACTTCTACCTTACTTCTACCCCGCTTCCTGACCCATCACAGAAACCGACTAGTTTATAATCCACTGACAAAACTTAGTTACAGGATACTGATCTGTCACTGTTATGTCTCATCCCATCTCCTCTGACTGTAAGTCAATCAGGACCTGGACCTTCTACCTCTCTTACTGACCCATCACACCGCCCCCCCCCGACTAGTTATAAATCACTGACACCTTAGTTACAGATACTGGATCTGGGCACCTTATGTCTCATCCCCATCTCCTCAGACTGTAAGGTTCCAATCTGGCCCTGGACACTTCTACCCCTCTTACGGACCAATCACAGACCGACTAGTTTACATCCAATGACAACTTAGTTCAGATACTGATCTGTCCACCTTATGTCTCAGCCCCCTCTCCTCTAGACTGTAATGATACGAATCTGGACATGACCTTCTACCCCCCTCTTACTGACCCATCACCGACAGACTAGTTTTATAATCCACGGAAACTAGTTCAGATACTGATCTGTCACCTGATGTCTCAATCCCCATCTCCTCTAGGACTGTAAGGTTACATCTGGACCTGGACACTTTCTACCCCTCTTACTGCGCCATCACCAAGACCGACTAGTTTATAATCCACTGACAACTTAGTTTTACAGATACTGAATTGTCACCTATGTCTCATCCCTATCTCTCTAGACTGTAAGGTTACCAATCAGGACCTGGCCACTTTCTACCTCTCTTACTGACCCATCACAGACCGACTAGTTATAATCCACTGACAACTTAGTTACAGATACGATTCTTTCCCCTATGTCTCATCCCCCATCTCCTCTAGACGGTACGCTTACATCTGGCCCTGGCACTTCTACTTCTACCCCTCTTACTGACCCATCACGACCGACTAGTTAAATCCACTGACAATTAGTTCAGATACTGGTCTGTCACTTATTTCCCCTCAATCCCATCTCCTCTATACTGTAAGGATACATCTGGACTGGACACTTTCTACCCCTCTTACTGACCCATCACAGGCCGGACTATTTATAATCCCTGACAACTTAGTTTACAGATACTGATCTTCACCCTTAATGGGTCTCATCCCCATCTCTCTAGACTGGAAGGATTTTTACAATCTGGGACCTGGACCTTCTATCTCACCTCTTACTGACCCATCACAGACCGACTAGTTATATCCACTGCCAACTTAGTTACAGATACTGATCTGTCCCTTTGTCGCATCCCCCTCTCCTATAGACTGTAAAGGTTACAAATCTGGACCTGGACACTTCTACCCCCTCTTACTGACCTATCACAGACCGACTAGTTAAATCCACTGACACTTTAGTTACAGATACTGATGCTGTTCACCTTATGTCTCATCCCCCATCTCCTCTAGACTAGTAAAGGTTACAATCTGGACCGGACCCTTCTACCCCCTCTTAACTGACCCATCACAAAGACCGACTAGTTATAATGTACTGACACTTAGTTACAGACTACTGATCTGTCACCTTATTTCTCATCCCCATCTCCTCTAGACTGTAAGGTTAAATCTGGACCTGACACTTCTAATCTACCCCTCTTACTGACCCATCCGCAGACCTACGAGTTTATAACCACTGACACTTAGTTACGATACTGATTCTGTCACCTTCGTCCTCATCCCCCAATCCTCCTCTAGAACTGTAAGTGTTGGGCGACAATCTGACCTGGACACTTCTACCCCTCTTACTACCCCATCACAGACCGACTATATAATCCACTGAAAACTTAGTTCGATACTGATCTTCACCTTATGTCTCATCCCGCATCTCCTCTAACTGTAAGGTTCAATCTGGACCTGAACACTTCTACCCTCTTACTGACCGCAGCACAGACCGACTAGTTATAACCACTGACAACTTAGTTTACAGATACTGATCTGTCCACCATTATGTTCTCATCCCCATCTCCTGAGACTGTAAGGTTTACAATCTGGACCTGGACAACTTCTACTCACCCTCTTACTGACCCATCACCGCCCGACTAGTTATAATCCACTGACAATTAGTTACGATACTGATCTGTCACCTATGTCTCATCCCCATCTCCTCTCGACTGTAAGGTTACAATCTTGACCTGGACACTTCTACTACCGCCTCCTTACTGACCCATCACAGACCGACTAGTTTATAATCCACTGACACTAGTTCCGATAATGATCCTGTTCACTTATGTCTCATACCCATCTCCTCTAGAATGTAAGGTACACTCTGGACCGGAACACTTCATACCCCCTCTTACGGACCCATCACATACCGACTAGTTATAATCCACTGACAACTTAGTTACATATACTGATCTGTCCACCTTATGTCTCATCCCCATTCCTCTAGACTGTTAGTTTTACAATCAGGACCTTGGACACTTCTAACCCCTCTTACTGAACGCCATCACGACCGCCTAGATATAATCCACTGACAACTGTTACAGATACTGATCTTCACCTTATGTCTCATTCCCATCTCCTCTAGACTGTAAGGATACAATCTGGACCTGGACACTTCTACCTCCCCTCTTACTGACCCATCACAGGCCGACTAGTTATATCACTGACACTTAGTTACAGATACTGATCGTCACCTTATGTCTCATCCCATCTCCTCTAGACTGTAAGGTTACATCTGGACCTTGACCTTCTATCCCCCTCTTTACTGACCCGTATCACAGTACCGACTAGTTTCTAATCCACTGACAACTTAGTTACCGATACTGACTGTCACTTATGTCTCATCCCCATCTCCTATAGACTGTAGGTTACAATCATGGACCTGACCTTCTACCCCTCTTACTGACCGACTACACACCGACTAGGTTATAATCCACTGACCCTTAGTTACAGATACTGATCTGCACCTTATGTCTCATCCCCATCTCCTAAGACTGTAAGGTTACCATCTGGACCTGACACTTCTACCCTCTTACGACCCATCACAGACCGACTAGTGTATAATCCCCTGACAACTTATTTACAGATACTGATCTGTCACCTATGTCTCATCCCCATCTCCTAGACTGTAAGGTTTCCAATCTGGACCGGGACACTTCTCCTTTCGCTAACCCCTCTTTTATGTACTGCCTATCACAGACCGACTAGTTTAATCCACTGACTTAGTTACAGATACGGATCTGTCACCTTATGTCTCATCCATCTCCTCTAGACTGTAAGGTACAATTCTTTACCTTGACACTTCTCCTCTCTTACTGAACCCTCACGACCGACTAGTTTATAATCCACTGACAACTTAGTTACATATACTGACGTCACCTATGTCTCATCCCCCCATCCTCCGTCTAGACTGTATGTTACAATCTGGACCTGACCTTCTATTCTTAACCACCCCTCTTACTGACCCATCACAGCATACCGACTAGTTATAATAATCCACTGACAACTTAGTTACAGATACTGATCTGTCACCGTATGTCCTCATCCCAGCTCCTTCTAGACCTGTAAAGTTACAATCTGGCCTGACCACTTTCTCACCCTCTTACTGAACCCTCACAGACGACTATTATAATCCACTGACAACTATTACAGATACTGATCTGTCACCTTAGGTCTATCCCCATCTCCCTCTAGACTGTAAGGTTCAATCTGGACCTGGACACTTCTACCCCTCTTCTGACCCATCACAGACCGACTAGTTAATCCCACTGACAACTTAGTTACAGATACTGATCTGTCACCTTATCTCATCCCCATCTCCTCTAGACTGTAATGTTTACAATCTGGACCTGAACACTTACTAACACCTCTTACTGACCTCATCACACGACCGACTAGTTTATCTCCACTGACAACTTAAGTGAAAGATACTGATCTGGTCACCTTATGTCTCATCCCCATCTCCGCTAGACTGTAAGGGTGACAATCTGGATCGGACACTTTACCCCGCTTACTGACCCATCACAGACCGACTAGTTATAAGCACTGACAACTTTAGTTACGTACTGATCTGTCACCTTATGTCGCATCCCCATCTCCTCTAGACGTAAGGTACAATCTGGACCTGGACACTTTAAAACCACCCACCTCTGACTGACCCATCACCGACCGACTAGTTATAATCCACTGCACTTAGTTATCGATACTGATCTGCTTCACCTTCATGTCTCACCCCCATCTCAATCTAGACTGTAAGGTTACAGTTACATCTGGCACTGGACACTCTACCCCTCTTACTGACCTCCCGACCGACGAGTTATAATCCACTGCACTAGTTCCAGATACTGACTGTCACCTTATGTCTCATCCCCTCTCCTCTAGACTGTAAGGGTACAATCTGGACCCTGGACCTTCTACCAACCCCTCTTACTAGACCCCTCACGACCGACGTAGTTAATAATCCACTTAAACTTATTCCAGATACTGATTCTTCACCTTATGTCTCATCCCCATCTCGTCTAGACTGTAAGGTTACAATCGGACATGGACACTTCTATTCTAACCCCTCTACTGACCCATCACAGAACCAGACTAGTTAGAATCCACTGACAACTTAGTTACAGATTACTGATCTGTCACCTATAGTCTCATCCCCATCTCCTCTAGACTGTAAGGTTACAATCTGACCTGGACACTTCTACCCCTCTTCCTGACCCATCACAGTAACGACTATTATCATCCACTGACAACTTAGTTACAGATACTGATCCTGTCACCTTATGTCTCATCCCCATCTCTCTAGACGTCAGGTTCAATCTGGACCTGGACACTTCTACCCCTCTACTGACCCTCACAGACCCGACTAGTTATAATCCACTGCCAACTAGTTACAGATACTGATCTTTACTTATGTCTCACAATCCATTCTCTAGACTGTAAGGTTACATCTGGATCTGGACTACTTCTTACCCTCTTTACTGACCCATCCAGACCGACTAGTTATAATCCACTGACAACTTAGTTACAGATACTGATCTGTCACTATGTCTTCATCCCCCATCTCCTCTAGACTGAAGTTACCATCTGGACCTGGACCACTTCTAACCCCTCCTTACTTACCCATCCACAGACCGACTCGTATAATCCCACTGACAACTTGTTACAGTACTGATCTGTCACCTTATTGTCTATCCCCATCCCTCTAGACTGTAAGGTTACAATCTGGACCGTGACATCTTCTACCCCTCTTACTGACCCATCACAGCCCGACTAGTTATATCCACTGACAACTTGATTACAGATACTCGATCTGTCACCTTATGTCTCATCCCCATCTCCTCAGACTGTAAGGTTACAATCTGACCTGGACACTTCTACCCTTTACTGACGCCTCACAGACGCCTTAGTTCTAACCCCACTGACAACTTAGTTACAGATACTGATCTGTCACCTTATGTCTCATCCCCATCTCCTCTAGACTGTAAGGTTTCAATCTTGACCTGGACACTTCTAACCCCTCTTAACTGACCCGTCACAGACCGACTATTTATAATCACTGACAACTTAGTTACAGATACTGATCTGTCTCACTTATTCTCATCCCATCTCCTTTAGACTGTAAGGGTACAATCTGGACTGGACACTTCTACCCTCTTAAAAACTGACCCGTCACAGACCGACTAGTTATAATCCACTGACAACTTAGTTACAGATACTGATCTGTCACCTTATGGTCTCATCCCCATCTCATCTAGACTGTAAGTTCCAATGCTGGACCTGGACCACTTCTACCTCTCTTACTGACCCGTCCCATACCGCTAGTTATACTCCACTGACACTTAGTTCAGATACTGACTGTCACCTTATGTCTCGATCCCCATCTCCTAGACGTAAAGGTTTACAATGCTGGACCTGGACACTTCTCCACCCCCTCTCACTGACTCATCACAGATCCGAGCTCGTTAATTTAAACTTGACAACTTAGTTACAGTACTGATCTGTCACTCCCTTAATGTCTCACCCATCTCCTCTAAGACTGTAAGGTTACAATCTTGACCTGGAGACACTTCTACCCCTCTTACTGAACGCCATCACAACCGACTAGGTTATAATCCACTTGACACTGAGTCAGATACTGATCTGTCATCTTATGTCTCATCCCCATCTCCTCTAGACTGTAAGTTTACAATCTGACCTGACACTTCTACCCCTCTCACTGACCCATCAAAACCGACTAGTTATAATGTACTGACACCTTAGTTAACAGATATGATCTGTCACCCTTATGTCCTCATCACCCATCTCCTCTAGACTGTAGGTTACATCTGGACCTGGACACTTCTACCCCTCTCACTGACCCTCAACAGACGACTAGTTATAATGTACTTACCACTAGTTTACAGGATACTGATCTGTCACCTTATGTCTCATCCCCCCATCTCCCTAGACTGTAGGTTACAATCTGGAACAATCTGACCTGGACCCTTCTCCCCTCTTACTGACCCATCACAGACCCGACTATTATAATGTTACTGACAACTTAGTTTACAGAGACTGATCTGTCACCTTATTGTCTCATCCCCATCTCCCTCTAGACTGTAAGGTTACAATCGGACCCGGACATTCTCCCCTCTTACTGAACCATCACAAGACGACTAGTTATAATGTACGACACTTAGTTACAGAACTGACTTGTCACCTTATGTCTCTCCCCATCTCCTCTAGACTGTAAGGTTACAACTGGACCTGGACACTCTCTACTCCCTCTTTACTGACCCAATCCAGACAGACTAGTTATAATGTACACTGAACAACTAGTTTACCGCATCTGATCTGTCACCTTATTTCTATCCCCATCTCCTCTAGACTGCTAGTGTTACAATCTGGACCTGGAAACTTCTACCCTTACTTACTTACCATTTCACAGACCGACTAGTATACATCCCTGACAACTTATTTACAGATACTGATCTGTCCACCTTATGTCTCTTCCCCAGCTCCTCTAGACCTGTAAGGTTATAATCTGGACTGGAACACTCTACCTCTTATGCACCCATCACAGAACGACTATTATAACTCCACTGACAACTTAGTTACAGTATACTGATCTGTCCATCTATGTCTCATCCCCATCTACCTCTATAGCTGTAAGGTTACCTATCTGACTGGCACTTCTACCCCCTCTTAACTGACCCATCACGTACCGACTAGTTAATGAATCCACTGACAACTTAGTTACAATTACTGTCTGGTCACCTTAATGTCTCATCCCCACTCTCCTCTAGACTGTAAGGTTACAATGGACCAGACATTACCCCTCTACTGACCCATCACATACCGACTAGTTATAATCCCTGACAACGTTAGTTACATATAACGGACTGTCCCATTATGTCTCATTCCCCATCTCCTCTAGGGTAAGGTTTACAATCTGGACTGGAACTCTACCCCTCTTACTGACCATCACAGACGACTAGTATAATCCACCTGACAACATTGTACAAGATAGATCTGGCCCCTATCGCAATCACTCTTCCTCTAGACTGTAAGGTTTACAATCTGGAACCTGACACTTTACCCCTTATACTGACCCATCACAGACCGCGACTAGTTATAACCCTGGACAACTTAGTACAGATACTGATCTGTCACCTTATGGTCTCTATCCCATCTCCTCAGACTTAAGGTTACAATCTGGACCTGGACAAACTTCTCTACCCCTCTTACTGACCAACATCACAGACCCGAATAGTTTAATCCACTGACCACTTAGTTACAGTGACTGATCTGGTCAACCTTATGTCTCATACCTCCCATCCCCTTCTAGACTGTAAGGTCATCTGGACCCTGGACCATTTTACCCCTCTTAGACCCATCACAGACCCGATAGTTATTAATCCCACTGACACTTAGTTCAATATATCTGTCACCTTATGTCTCATCCCCATCTCCTTAGGACTGTAAGGGGTTACAAAATCTGACCTGGACACTTCTTACCCCTCTTTACTGACCCATCACATGACCGAGTTATAATCACTGCACTTGTTCAGATAGCTATCTGTCACCTTATGTCTCAATCCCACTCTCCCTCTACACTGTAAGTTACCCAATCCTGGACCGGCAACCTTCTCCCCTCCTATGAACCCATCACAGACGACTAGTTATAATCCAATGACAACCTTAGTTACAGATACTAGCTGTCACCTTATGTCTCATCCATTCTCTAGACTGTAAGGTTACAATCTGGACCTGGACAATTCTACCCCTCTCATGGACCCTCACGAAAAACCGATAGTTATAAATCTATACAACTTAGTTACAGATACTGATATCACTTAGGTCTTCCCATCTCCTCTAGACTGAAGTTACAATGCGACCTGAACCTTCTACCTCTCTTACGGACATCACGACCAGAAGTTATAATCCACTGACTACTTAGTTACAGATAACTGATCTGTCACATTAGTTCTCATCCCATCTCCTCTTAGCTCAGTTAATCTCGACATCCTGGAAACCCTCTTACGACCATCCACAGCCGACTAGTTAGTAATCCCCGACAACTTAGTTTTACGATACTGATCGTGTCAACCTATGTCCATCCCCATCTCCCTCTAGACTGTACAGGTTACAAGCTGGACTCTGGACACTCTTTCTGACCCTCTTAATTGACGACCCCCTCACAGACCGACTTAGTATAATCTACTGGACAACTTAGTTACAGATACTGATGCTGTCCACCTTATGTCCATCACATCTCCTCAGACTGTAAGGTAAATCTGGATCTGGACACCTTCTACCCTCTTACTGACCCATCAAGACCGACTGTTATAATCCATGACAACTTAGTTACAGATACTGATCTGATCACCTATGTCTCATCCCCATCTCCTCTAGACTGTAAAGGTTCAATCTGGACCTGGACACTTCTACCCCTCTTACTGACCATCACAGACCGACTAGTTATAATCCACTGAACACTTCATTACAGCATCCTGATCTTCACTTATGTCTCATCCCCATCTCCTACTAGGCGTGTAAGGTTACAATCTGGACCTGGACAACTTCTACCCTACTAATGACACTCACAGTACCGGAGTAGTATAATCCACTGACAACTAGTTTCACGATACTTGATCTGTCACCTTATGTTCTCATCCCCATCTCCTCAGATGTAAGGTTACAATCTGGACCTGGACCCTTCTACCCCTCTTAACTGACCAATACAGCCGACTAGTTATATCGTACTGACAACTTAGTTACAGATATATCTGTCACTTATGTCTCACCCATTCTCCTTAGATGTAAGTGTTTACAATGGACCTGACACTTCTACCACCTCTACTGACCCACACAGCCCGACCGATCAGTTTATAATGTACTGACAACTTAGTTACAGATACTGATCTTGTCACCTTAGTCTCATCCCCATCTCCTCCTAGAGATTAGGTTACAATCTGGACCTGGACACTTCTACCTCTCTACTGACCCTCACAGACCGACTAGTTATATCCACTGCAAACTTAGTTACAGATACTGATCTGTCACCTTATGTCTATCCATCCTTCTCCCAGACTGTAAGGTTCAATCTGGACCTGGACACTTCTACCCCCTACTTACTGACCCAACACAGACCCCTAGTTATAACCCACTGACCACTTAGTTACAGATCTGATCTGTCACCTTATGTCTCATCCCCATCTCCGCTAACTGTAAGGTTACAATCTGGACCTGGACACTTCTACCTCACCTTACTGACCATCACAGACCGACTAGTTATAATCCACTGACAACTTAGTACAGATACGGATCTGTCACCTTATGTCTCATCCCATCTCCTCTAGACTGTAAGTTACAATCTGGACCTGGACACTTCTACGCTCTTACTGACCCATCACAGACCGACTAGTTATAATCCACTGACAACTTAGTTACAGATACTGATCTTTCACCTTATGTCTCATCCCCATCTCCTCTAGACTGTAAGGTTACAATCTGGACCTGGACACTTCTACCCCTCTTTTGACCCATCACAGACCGACTAGTTATAATCCACTGACAACTTAGTTACAGATACTGATCTGTCACCTTATGTCTCATCCCCATCTCCTCTAGACTGTAAGGTTACAATCTGGACCTGGACACTTCTACCCCTATTAACGACCCTCACAGACCGACTGTTATAATCCACTGACACTTAGTTACAGATACTGATCTGTCACCTTATGTCTCATCCCCATCTCCTCTAGACTGTACAGGTTACAATCTGGATCTGGACACTTCTACCCTCTTCTACGACCCATCACAGACCGACTAGTTGAATCCACTGACAACTTAGTTACAGATACTGATCTGTCACCTTATGTCTCATCCCCATCTCCTCTCTTAAGACTGTAAGGTTACAATCTGGACTGGACACTTCTACCCGTTACGACCCATCACAGACCGACTAGTATAATCCACTGACAACTTGTTACAGATAATGATCTGTCACCTTATGTCTCATCCCCATCTCCTCTAGACTGTAAGCTCTTTGGGCAGGACCCTCCATCCATCTGTACAGTAATGCTGTAACTTCCCCAACTGAATGCTGTTGAACGAGCGCTTGAATTATTTGCACTTCATATTACTTGCACTACCTTTGTATGTACATGTATGTTTTCCTTATGAATAATGCAACTGTACAGCTTGTACATAATGGAAGATTTAGCGCTATATAAATCCCAATAATAATAATATAAATATATATACATTATAATTACAGACCATATTAGATATATAATAGTATGTCATGGACGAAATTATTGGCACCCTAGAAATTTTCCCGGAAAATGAAGTAGTATTTCTCACAGAGAAGTAGTTGCAGTAACACATGTTTGCTATACACTTTCCCTTTGGTGTGTATTGGAACAAACAAAAAAAAGGGATGAAAAAAAAGCAAATTGTACAAAAGTCACACAAAATATTATGTCCCACTTCAAAATTGTGGATAAATAAGATTGGTTTCAGCACGTGATGGTCCTTCAAACTGAGCCTCTGATGAAGTGGGAATCCTCCCAGGCGGGTGAGAACAGATTAGATTCCATGTGTTTCCATTAAATAAAGGATGGTGTTACTATTACGTCCCAACCTCCGTGAGTAGCGCTGTTCATTTTCTAAACTTTATAACGTATGATCTGCCGCATGACATCACTACTCGGTGGCGGGAAGTAAGTCAGGAGGCAGATCCATGAGTGCGGAGCGAGCGGCAGACGGATTAAAGATTTGATGTGAGTTGACTCGAATATAAGCGAGGTTTGGTTTCAGGCTTTTAAAACCTGAAAACCTCGCCTTATACTCCAGTATATACGGAGATATATATATAATATTATATGGGTTATAGGTAAGAGATTATTTGATTATTGTCCAGTCATTTCCTGTTATCTATCCAGTCTTGTTTATCCAAAAAAGAACGCGATGGCCTCATGGGGGACAACAAAGCCGCAGAGGAAGGAAGAGACGGGTCAGTAGGAAGCGACAATCCCACCAGGCCAGACCCTCCTTCTATATTCACCACACCGACAATGACATGATCCTCCTCATCTCCAGTCAGGACGGCGAGTCCCCCAGGAGAAGAGAACGGAAAGTGGATAATAACCCCACCGTCTCTGAGCCCCCCCCGTCAGACCTACCTTACTCCGGATGGGGAAGTTCCATGCCCCTGGAGATTTTACAGCGGATATTTCACTTTGTGACAGGAAGTGATGGAGCTATTCCAGCTCTGTGCAGGTGAGGGGCTGTATCCGTAGGAACCTCCCTGCCACCAGAAAGCCCATTGAATGTATTCCTTGTTATCACATTCACATCCTCTGTCATTCCAACCACTGTTCCTGGAAACATCTGGAGGACCATTAACTGCCCACATGTATTTCAATTGTCAAACCTTTATTTTAGCTGACGCTCTATAAAGAGAGAGAACAACAAGCTGGTGGTACAGTACAGTATAGTAAATAGTATAGTGACAGTAACAGTATAGTACAGTATAGTACAGTATCGTATAGTACAGTCAATTAGTATAGTATAGTACAGTAAGTATAGTAATAGTACAGTATAGTATAGTACAGTACAGTATAGTACAGTCCAGAGTACTAGTATAGTACAGTATATTACAGTAATAGTATGTATAGTACAGTACAGTACAGTATAGTCCAGTAAAGTAATAGTATAAAGTAAGTATATTAAGTATAGTACCAGTTACGTATAGTATAGTACAGTACGTTATAGTACATATAGTCCAGTATATGGGTAAGTACAGTATAGATATAGTACAGTATAGTAAGTATAGTACAGTATAGTATAGTACAGTACAGTTATAGTACAGATAGTACAGTATAGACAGTATAGTACACATAGTAAGTTATACGTACAGACAGTTATAGTACAGATGTATACGATAGTAAGTCATTTCCATTAAGTACAGTCTAAGTACATATAGTAAGTATAGTACAGTACAGTACAGATCAGTACAGTACTAGTATAATTTATAGTAATACATATACGTATCAGTATAGGATAGTATAGTATCGTGACAGCGTATAGTACAGTATAGTACATAAGACAGTATAGTACTACAGTTACAATATATCAAGACAGTATATATGATACTATGTTTACATAATACAGTATGTAACGAAAGTATAGTAGTAGACAGACAGTATAGACAGTTATGTTAGTTATGTATAGCGTACAGTATAATAGGTACAAGTTTAGATAGTACAGTAATAGTACAGATAGTACAGTACAAAGTCTATAGGATGAGTACACCAGTAGCAGACAGTTATAGTATAGTACAGTAAAGACATATAGTAGCAAGTATAGTGACAGTATAACAGTATCAGTATATTACAGTATAGTATAGTACGTTATAGGATCAGTATAGTACCGTTGTACAAGTATAGTGCAGTATAGTCTAGTCAGTTAAGTGCCACGTATAGTATAGTAACAGTTATAGTACAGAGGTCAGTATAGTGACAGTATAGTCAGTATGTACAGTCATAATAGTAGTACAGTATAGGCAGTATAGTGCATATTAGTGCTAGTCAGGTTTGACGTAGCAAGTACAAGAAGTACGTAATAGTGACAGAGAAAGTAATAGTTACTGTATAGCTAGCAGTGATAGTACAGTAAGTCATGTACAGTACAGTATCGTTAGTATATCAGTACAGTATAGTATAGTAGCAGTATCTAAGTAACAGTACATAGTATAGTCAAGTATAGTAGCAAGACAGTAACAGTATAGTACAAGACAAGGATAGTAGTATCTTAGTACTTAGACCAAGACTAGTACAGTTTATAGTATCACAGTATCGGATACAGTATACGTATAGTATTACAGACGTCTAGTAGGACGTATACGTACAGTACAGTATTAAGATAGTAAGTAGTCAGCAGTACAGTATAGACAAGACAGTATAGTGTACCAGTACATTAAGACAAGACAGACAGTCACAGGTCTAGTACAGGACAGTACAGTAGTAAGGACAGTAATACAGATAGTACAAGATTAGTATAGTACAGTATAACGTACAAAGTAGTTATAACCAGCTACCGTATAGTACAGTACTAGTACAGCCATACATATAGTATTACGTACAAGACAGTATGTATGTTATTGAATCAGTACAAGAAGATAGTACAGTTAATAAGCAGTATAGTACAGTACAAGACATTATAATAGTAAGTCAGCAGTGTATAGTACAGTAAAGCAGTATAGTATAGTACTACAGCAGTATAGTATCAGTAATAGTACAGTATAGTCAATCAGGTATTAGTACGTTACAGTATAGTACCGTATCAGTACCGTATAGTACAGGTCAACATATGGTAGTGTACGTAAGTAAAGTACAACGTGAGTAATAGTGATATGACAGCGGAGTAGTACAGTATAGTCATGTATAGTACAGTATAGTAACAGTACTAGTACACAGTATAAGTGCACGTAGTAGTACAGTATAGTACGACAGTATAGTACAGGTACTCTAGTACAGTATATGTACAGTTCATATAGTACAGTATAGTCAGCAGTATAGTACAGTATAGTACAGTATAGTACAGTATATCATACGTTATTGCAGTACTAGTAAGTATAGTAGCAGTATCGACGTAATGCAGATAGTGCGTATAGTGACAGTATAAAGTATGTACAGTATATATCAGTACAGTATGTCAGTATGATGCAGTAATAGTATGTAAGTACAGTATAGTATGTTAAGCAGATGACAGATGTGCATAGTACCAGTACAGACAGTATAGATCATGTATAGCAACAGTAAGAGTACAAGACAGTACGTATTCACATGTAGTATTACAGACAGCGAGCAGTGTATCAGTACAACGTACGTATAGTCAAGATAGTAAGTACGTAAGTACAGTATAGTATCAAGGAATAGTATAGTACAGTACAGTACAGTATAGTACAAGATAGTATAGTACAGTACAGTACAAGACAGTAAGTATAGTACAGTACAGTACAAGACAGTACAGTATAATACAGTACAAGATAGTATAGTATAGTACAGTACACTATAGTACAGTACAAGACAGTATAGTAGGTAAAGACAGTATAGATCAGTACTGTACATAGACATATCATCAGACATGTACTAGTATTACGTACTATAGATACAGTACAGGACAGATAGTACCGTACAGTATAGGACGTTAGTACAGTCAGTATAGGACTGTATAGACGTTATAGATAGGACGTATAGTATAGGACATGGAACGTACAGTATATGTACAGTATAGTACAAGACAGTATAGTACAAGACAGTATAGTACAAGACAGTATAGTACAAGACAGTATAGTAAGTCAGTATAGTCAGCGTAATAGTACAGTAATAAGTACTAGTATAGCTACAGTAAACAGTAATAGTTACAGGACAGTATACGTATATTAGTCAGTTATGCGTACAGTATAGTACAAGACAGTATAATACAAGACAGTATAGTACAGTATAGTACAAGACAGTATAGTATAGTACAGTATAGTATAGTACAGTACAGTTTATATGTAGTAATCAGTAACGGACAGGACATATATATAGGACAGGACAGTATAGTAATAGTACAGACAGGACAGTATAGGACCGGACGGACAGATATGTACAGGACAGTATAGTACAGGACAGGACAGTATAGTACAGTGTGCAGGACGGGACGGGAACGGACAGGGACAGTTTAGATAGAGGACAGAGTGAAGACGACAGGACAGTTGATTAGTATAGACACGACAGGCTTAGTATGTTAGTACAGGACAGGACGTATAGGAACAGCGACAGTTATAAGAAGTACAGTATATATGACAGTATATGTACCGTAATTCGTAGTATAGCTACAAAGACAGTATATAGTATAGTATAGTACAAAGCATAGTCAAGAACTATGTACAGAAGTTAGTACAGTATAGTATAGTACAAGTTACGATATATTACATACAGTATCGTATAGTACAGTATAAGTATTACAGTATAGAGATAGATGACATATAGTACAGTACCGTAAATAGTAGTATTGTACAAGACAGTACAGTAAGTCCAGATAGTACAGTACATTATAGTACAGTACAGTATAGTACGTATCAGTATAGTACAGTTATTAGTATATTATAGTATAGTTATCAGTAGTATATGTCCAGTATAGTAAGGACAGTATAGTATAGTATCGTACAGTATAGTACAGTATACGTCAAGTATAGTACAGTATAGTAGCTAATACGTACAGTATAGTACAGTATAGTACAGTACAGTATAGTACAGTACAGTATAGTATAGTGACAGTATAGTAAAGTATAGTACATACAGTATGTATAGTACAGTCGTATAGTACAAGACGTACAGTAGTATGTCCAAGACGTATAGTACAGTAAGTACTGTATACTATAGTACAGTATAGTACAAGACACGTAACAGTACAGTATAGTTAGTACAGTATAGTGCAGTATGTGGCAGTAGTGCAGTATAGTTACAGTATAGTGCAGTGCAGTACAGTATACGTCAGTTACAGTAAGTATAGTAAACAAGATGTAGTATAGTACAGTACAGTATAGTACAAGGATAGTATAGTACCGTACAGTAACAAGCCAGTACAGTATATAGTACAAGACTAATAGTACATAGTTATTAGTACAGTATAGTAACAGTAAAGACAGTATAGTACACGTACATACATACAGTATAGTATAGTACAGTACAGTATAGTTATGTATATATAGTACAGTACAGTATAGTACAGTTAGTATAGTACAGTATAGTACGATTATAGTACAGTATAGTACGTATAGTACAGTATAGTACAGTATAGTACAGTATAGTACAGTATAGTATAGTACAGTACAGTATAGTATCAGTACAGTACAGTATAGTATAGTATAGTATAGTATAGTACAGTATAGTATAGTACAGTACAGTATAGTACAAGACAGTACAGTATAGTACAAGACAGTATAGTACAGTATAGTACTGTATACTATAGTACAGTATAGTACAAGACAGTAATAGAAACGTAATAGTACAAGTATATGCAGTACAGTGCAGATATAGTACGTATAGGCGCAGTAGAGACAGTACAGTTAGTAAGTACAGATATACTAGTACAAGTAGTACTAAGAGTACAGATAGTATGTACAGTATCAGTACAAGATAGTCAGTACGTACAGTACAATGACGTTCATATAGTACAACGTAGTAAGTAGTAGTAGTACAGTATTACATTACAAGCCAGTATAGTACAGTACAGTACAATACAGTATAGTCATACCAGTACAGTATAGTACATTTTTGTTAAGACATATAGTATAGCTACAGTATAGTAAGTAGAACAGTATAGATAGTTACGTAGACAGTACATATAGTACAAGCAGCTATAGTACAGATTAGTATAGTTAGTATAGTCACGTATAATACAGTACAAGATAGTACAAGTATAGTACAGTAACGAACTAGTACAGTAGAGTCGTACAAGACAGTATAGTATACATAAAAGTATCTATGTACAAGACAGGTATAGTATAGTACGTACAAGACAGATAAGTAATAGTAAGTAACAAGACAGTATAGTTAGTACAGTAAAAGTATGTAACAGTATAGTACTAGTATAGTAAGTATTAGACAGTATAGTACAGTAAGTACATATAAAGTTACAGTATCAGTATAGTGCAGTAATAGTACGACAGTATAGTACAGACAGGATAGTACAGTAAGTATGTATTCAGGTACCAGTATAGTATCGTACAGTACAGTATAGTACAGTATATATAGGCACACGTACCGTGTATATACAGTAAGTATAGTACATACAGTACGTTAGTACAGCAGTATAGTACAGTACAGTATAAGTACAGTATGAGATGTTATAGTACAGTATAGTATAGTACAGTATAGTATAGTACCGTAAGTATAGTACAGTATATAGTACCGATAGTATCAGTATCATATAGTACATTACTATTCAGTATAGTACAGAGTACAGACAGTAATAGTACAGACAGTATAGTACGGATATATATACAGTATAGCACAAGACAGCTACAGTACGTACAGTAATATAGTATGTATAGTGCAGATATCGTATAGTTAGTACAGGTTTAGTACAGTATAGTACAGTACAGTATAAGTATAGTACAGTTCATAGTACAAGACAGTACATATAGTAACACAGACATCATAGTACTGTAACATAATAGTCAGTATAGTACAAGACAGTACAGTACAGTATAGTACAGTACAGTACAGTATAGTAAGAAGGATGACAGTACAGTACAGTTAAGTACAAGAAGATAGTCTATAGTACAGTACAGTACAAGACAGTACAGATATACGTCAGTACAGTAGAAGACCGTATAGTATAGTGTTAGTATAGTACAAGTTATAATACAGTACAAGAATAGTATAGTATAGTACAGTAACACTATAGTACAGTTATACAGCCAACAGTAGATATAGTACAGTACTAAGTATCGTATCAGTATCAGTACAGTACATAAGAACAGTAAAGACGTTAGTAGTACAGTACAAAACAGTATAATATCAGTACAGTACAAGACAGTATAGTATAGTACAGTATATATAGTATAGTACAGTTATAGTACAGTATAGTACAGTATAGTACAGTACATGTACAGTACACGTACAGTACAGTAGCAGTATAGTACAGTATAGTACAGTATAGTACATATAGTGCATATTATGCGATAATGTCAGTAATAGTGCAGTACGTGGCAGTACAGTACGCAGCCGTACAGTACAGTACGACAGTAACAGTAGACAGTAAGCAGTATAGTACCAGTATGACGTATATAACAGTATAGTAAGTATAGTACCAGTAATTGCAGTATGTCAAGTTACTGATAGTGAGATTAGTCATTATAAGTACTATAGTAGTGATATCAGTCATAAGTCTATACAGTATTGAGTATAGTATAGTCAAGTTTATAGGTACAGTATAGTCAGTAATAGACTTATAGAAGTACAGTATAGTAAAGGAAGTGCAGTATAGTACTGTAGTATAGTACCAGTATATACAAGACAGTACAATTAGTAAGACCAGTATAGTCCTGTATACTAAAGATAGTTATAGTATAGTACAGTACACTATAGTACAGGTACAAGACAGGTATAGTTAGGACAGTACAAGACAGTTATAGTATAGTACCGTACAAGACATATAGTATGTTACAGTATAGTATTGTACAGTACAGGACAGATAGTACAGTTACAGTATAGGACGTATAGTACGTCAGTATAGGACGTATAGACCGTTATAGAGGACGTATAGTATAGGACAGTATAGTACAGTAATATGTTACAGTAATAGTACAAGACAGTATAGTACAAGGACCAGTATAGTACAAGACATATAGACAAGACAGTATAGTACAGTTAGTATAGTACAGCGATAGATAGTACAGTACAGTATAGTACAGTATAGTACAGTACAGTATGTTACAAGTATACTATTAGTACAGTTATGCGTACAGTATAGTACAAGACAGTATAATACAAGACAGTATAGTACAGTATAGTACAAGACAGTATAGTATAGTACAGTATAGTATAGTACAGTACAGTTTAGTATAGTATAGTAAGGACAGGACAGTTAGTATAGGACCAGGACATATAGTATAGTACAGGACAGGACAGTATAGGACAGGACAGGACAGTATAGTACAGGACAGTATAGTACAGGACAGGACAGTATAGTACAGTGGCCAGGACGGGACGGGACGGACAGGGACAGTTTAGGATAGGACAGGGACAGGAAGTATAGACGGACAGGACAGTTTAGTATAGTACAGGACAGGACAGTATAGTACAGGACAGGACAGTATAGGACAAGACAGTATAGTATAGTACAGTATAGTACAGTATATTACAGTACAGTATAGTACAAGACAGTATATAGTATAGTATAGTTACAGTACAGCTATAGTACAAGAAGCTATCGTACAGCTATAGTTAGTACGTACAGTATAGTACAAGACGATAGTATATATACAGTATCGTATAGTAAGTAAGTATGTACAGTATAGGATAGTACAGTATAGTACAGTACCGTATAGTAGTATTGTACAAGGACAGTACAAGTAAGTACAGTATAGTACAGTACAGTATAGTACGTATAGCTTAAGTACGTTATTAGTACAGATGTATAGTATAGTATAGTCCAGTAAGTATAGTCAGTATAGTATAGGACAGTATAGTATAGTATCGTACAGTATAGTACAGGTATAGTCAAGTATAGTACAGTATAGTCAGTATATTACAGTATAGTACAGTATAGTACAGTACAGGTACAGTACAGTACAGTATAGTATAGTACAGTATAGTATAGTATAGTACAGTACAGTATGTATAGTACAGTACAGTATAGTACAAGACAGTACAGTAGTATAGTACCAAGGACGTATAGTACGTCAAGTACTGTATACTATAGTACAGTATAGTACAAGACAGTACAGTACAGTATAGTATAGTACAGTATAGTGCAGTATAGTGCAGTAAGGCAGTATAGTACAGTATAGTGCAGTGCAGTACAGTATAGTACAGTACAGTACAGTATAGTACAAGATAGTATATAGTACAGTACAGTATAGTACAAGATAGTATAGTACAGTACAGTACAAGACATAGTACAGTATAGTACAGTACAGTACAGTTATAGTACATATAGTCCAAAGTATATATTAGGACAGATATAGTACTATAGTATAGTACAGTATAGTAAATAGTATAGTATGACAGTACAGTATAGTACAGATGTACAGTATAGACGTATAGTACAGGCATTAGTATAGTATAGTACAGTACAGTACTAGTTAATAGTACAGATAGTATAGTCAGTACAGTATAGTTACAGTTCCAAGTACAGCTATAGTATCAGTATATTACAGAATAGTATGTATAGTACAGTACAGTAGTATATCCAGTACAGTAATAGTATAAAGTAGTACTAATAGTAGTATGTATAGTATAGTAGATCTAGTCATACGTATTATCAGTGTATGTACAGTCGAGTATAGTACAGTAGTATGTACAGACCGTATAGTACAGTATAGTACCAGTTAAGACAGTATGTACACAGTAATATAGTATCAAGACAGTATAGTACTGTATACTGATGTAACATTCAACAGTACAGTATCAGTAACAATATAGTATAGTACAGTACGTACAAGACATATCAGTACAGTTATGTATATTTTAGTATGTGACAGTATAATACGTACAAGAGTAGTATACAGACATATAGGTACCGTGTACAGCTACAGTTACAGTATGATAGTACAGTAAAGACAGTATAGTATAAGTACAGTTACAAGACAGTATAGTATAGATGGACAGGTATAGTACAGTAAGTCAGTATAGTTACGTTAGCGTATATAGTATAGGACAGTATAGTAACGTTATAGTCAAGTATAGTGCAGTATAGTTAGTCATTTACAGTCCTAGTACAGAGTACAGTATAGTAACAGTTAATAGTAGCTATGCAGACACAGTGTCCAGTAAGTCAGTTGTACAAAGTACATATAGTGCAGTTATAGTACTTCAGATTCAGTATAGTACAGTATTAGTGTCAGTATAGTGCAGTATAGTGCAGTAGTCAGTCACATTATAGTAGTAAGTATAGCTACAGTATAGTGCAGTATAGTACAGTATAGATATGTACAGTACAGTATAGTATGTAACAGTAAACGTATAGTATAGTGCATATAGTGCCTAGTCCAGTTTGTTATGTAAAGTATAGTACAAGACAGTACAGTATAGTACAAGACAGAATAGTACGTATACTAAGATAGCAGTATAGTACAAAGAGCAGTACAGTTACAGTAAGTATCGAGATAGTGCAGTATAGTATAGTATGTAGCAGTATAGCGACAGTATAGTACAGTACAGATTATGAGTATAAGTCAGGATAGTAGCAAGAACAGTAACAGTATAGACAAGACAGTATAGTACTGTAACCATAGTAGCATTATTAGTACACAAGTAAGACAGTACAGGTATAGTACAGGTACAGTACAGTATAGTAAGAGATATTACAGTACAGTACAGTAGTACAAGATAGATATAAGTACAGTACAGTCAGTAAGTCAGTACATACAAGAAGTACAGTACAGTACAGACAGTGACAGTATAGTATTTAGTAAGTACAGTATAGTTTAAGTTAAATAGTATAGTAATAGTAAACAGTACAGCTATAGTAAGTTAGTACAGTCATACACTATAACTAGTATAGTACAGTACAAGACAGTATGTATAGTGACAGTACAAGACAGTATAGTATAGTACAGTACAAGCACAGTTTATTAGTATAGTACAGTATAGACAGTAAGTTAGTATATATGTATAGTACAGTAATAGTTCAGATAGTATCAGTATAGTTACAGATTACAGTATAGTACCGTAGTACAGTACTAGGTAGTTACTAGTAATAGTGTACAGTATATAAAGTACGTACAGTGAGAATAGCTAGCAGTATAGTACGATGTAGTAGTACAGTATAGTACAGTATAGTACAGTAATAGTCAGTATAGTGGACAGTAGAGTACCGTATAGTGTCATGTATACGTATAGTAACAGTATAGTACAGTACGTAGTACAGTATAGTACAGTATTCAGTATATCAGTATAGTGCAAGTCGATAGTACAGATATAGTACAGTATAGTAGCAATTCAGTTATGTATAGTAGTAAGTAATAGTAGCAGTACGTCATGTATAGTGCAGTAGGTACAGTATAAGTGCAGTATAGTACAGTATAGTACAGTACATATAGTACAGTAATTCAGTATCAGAGATCAGTAGCAGTAAGTACTATAAAGTACAGTATAGTATGTTATAGGCAGTATTACGAGTGAGATGAGTACAGACAGTACAGTATGACAGTATATTGTACAGAAACGTACAGTATAGTACAAGAAGTGATAGTACGTATTTACTTAGTACAGTATAGTATCGACAGGACAGACAGATTAGTATAGTACAGTACAGTACGTATAGTAAAGAGTAGTACGTAAGTAGATGCAGTAATACTAGTACTAAGTACAGATAGTATAGTACAGATTACAGGAAGCCAGTATATAGTACAGTACAGTCCAAGACAGTACAGTATAATACAGGACAAAGATAGTATAGTATAGTACAGTACACTATAGTACAGGTACAAGACAGGTTATAGTTAGACAGTACCAGACATATAGTAATATCAGTACTACAGTAGACAAGCATATAGTATGTACAGGTATAGTATAGTACAGTACAGGACAGATAGTACCGTACAGTATAGGACGTCTAGTACAGTTCAGTATAGGACTGTATGTACGTTAAATAGAGGACAGTATAGTATAGGAACATATAGGAACGTAATATGTACAGTAATGAGTACAAGACAGTAATAGTACAAGGACCAGTATAGTACAAGACAGTATAGACAAGAAGTATAGTACAGTTAGTTATAGTACAGGATAGTATAGTACATTACAGTATAGTACAGTATAGTACAGGGTACAGTATGTACAAGTATACTTAGTACCAGTATGGTACAGTATAGTACAAGACAGCTATATAAAGACAGTATAGTACAGGATAGTACAACAGTATAGTATAGTACAGTATAGTATAGTACAGTACAGTTTAGTATTAGTTAGTAAGCGAAGGACAGTATAGTATAGGACCAGGACCGTATAGTAATAGTACAGACAGACAGTATAGGACCGGACACGGACAGTAATGTACAGGACAGTATAGTACAGGACGGACAGTATAGTACAGTTGCCAGGACGGGACGGAACGGACAGGACAGTTTAATAGGACAGGACAGGAGTATAGTACGGACGTACAGTTTGTATAGTTAGTACAGGACAGGCCAGTATAGTAAGAGACATGGCCACGACAGTTATAGGAGTACAGTATAGTACAGTATAGTACAATCGTACAGTATAGCTACAAGACAGTTATGTATAGTATAGTACAGACAGCATAGTCGAGCTATCGTAAAGCTATAGTATAGTACAGTATAGTATAGTACAGTACCGATATATTACATACAGTATGTATAGTAAGTAGTAAGTCATGTACAGTATAGTAGTATGATGTACAGTATAGTACAGTACGTATAGTAGTATTGTACAAGGACAGTACGATCCAGTATAGTACAGTCATTAGTATAAGTACAGTATAGTACGTAAGCTTAAGTACGTTATTAGTAATATTATAGTATATATAGTCAGTAGTATAGTCAGTATAGTATGGTACAGTATAGTATAGTATCAGTACAGTATGTACAGTATGTCAAGTATAGTACAGTATAGTAGCTAATAGTACAGTATAAGTACAGTATAGTACAGTACAGGTATAGTACAGTACAGTATAGTATAGTGACAGTATAGTATAGTATAGTACAGTACAGTATAGTATAGTACAGTCAGTATAGTTACACAGACGTACAAGTATAGTCCAAGGACGTATAGTACGTATAGTACTGTATACATAGTACAGTATAGTACAGAACGTACAGTACAGTATAGTTAGTACAGTATAGTGCAGTATGTGGCAGTATAGGCGTTAGTTACGTATAGTGCAGTGCAGACAGTTAGCGTCAGTTACAGTAAGTATAGTAAACAAGATGATATAGTAACAGTACGTATAGTACAAGATAGTATAGTACACGTACAGTAACAAGACCAGTCAGTATAATAGACAAGAGTAATAGTACATTATAGTACTAGTAAGTATAGTACAGTAAAGACAGTATAGTACAGTACAGTACACTATACAGTATAGTATAGTACAGTACAGTATAGTATAGTATATGTATATACAGTACAGTATAGTACAGTTAGTATAGTACAGTATAGCTACGATTATAGTACAGTATAGTACGCTATAGTACAGTATAGTACAGTATAGTACAGTATAGTACAGTATAGTATAGTACAGTACGTATAGTATAGTGAACAGTACAGTATAGTATAGTATAGTTAGTATAATACAGTATAGTAATAGTACAGTACAGATATCAAGACAAGAACAGTACAGTACTAAGTCAGAAGATACGTAAGTACATAGTACTGTATACTATAGTACAGTAATATTAACAGACAGTAATAGACGTATAGTACAGTATAGATGCAGTCAAGTGCAGATTAGTACGTATAGGTGCAGTGCAGTACGTAGTAATACAGTACCGTAGTACCAGTACAGTCAGTACGTACACGATAGTAAAGTACAGTATAGTACGTACAGTACCTAATGTACGTATACAGTAAATACAGTAACAGACGTACGAAATAGTACCGATAGTATAGTACAGTACAGTATGTACAGTTACAAGCAGTATAGTACAGTACAGTCAATACAGTATAGTACAGTACCAGTACAGTATAGTACATTGTTTATAGTACAAGCATATAGTATAGTACAGTACAGTACAGAAGTTAGTATAGACGTACAGTATAGTAAGTAAACAGCTATAGTCACAGATCTAGTATGTTTAGTATAGTCAGTATAATACAGTACAAGATAGTACTAGTATAGTAAACAGTAACATAGTAACAGTAGAGCAGTACAAGACAGTATAGTATATCATACAAACAGTATCGATAGACATCAGACAGTAATAGTAAGTACGTACAAGACACGATAAGGTTATAGTACACGTAACAAGACAGTAGTAGTTACAGTACAGACAGTATAGTACAGTATAGTAAGTATAGTATAGTATTAGTACAGTATAGTACAGTATAGTACATTAGTATAGTATAGTACAGTATAGTATAGTACAGTATGATACAGTAGTACAGTACGTAATAGGGTACCAGTATAGTTTACAGTACAGTATAGTACAGTATAGTACAGGACAGTATAGTACAGTATAGTATAGTACAGTACAGTACGCTTAGTACAGACAGTATAGTACAGTTAAGTATAAGTACAGTATAGTACAGATGTTTATAGTACAGTATAGTATAGTACAGTATAGTATAGTACCGTACAGTATAGTACCGTATAGTATAGTACAGTATAGTATAGTACCGTATAGTTACAGTATATATTCAGTATAGTACAGATAGACAGTACAGTAGTATAGTACAGACAGTATAGTACGATAGTATAGTACAGTATAGACACAAGACAGTTACAGTGCAGTATCAGTGAAATGATAGTATGTATAGTGCAGAGTATCGTATAGTGTAGTACAGTCTATAGTACAGTATAGTACAGTACAGTATAAGTAAGTACAGTATAGTACAAGACAGTCATATAGTAAACAGACAGTATAGTACGTAATACATAGTACAGTATAGTACAAGACAGTACAGTACAGTATAGTACAGTACAGTAACAGTATAGTAAGAAAGAGATACAGTACAGTACAGTATAGTAAAGAGTATAGTCTAATAGTACAGTAAGTACAAGACAGTAACAGTAAGTACAGTACAGTAAAAGACCGTATAGTATGTGTAGTATAGACAAGTTATAATACAGTACAAGATAGTATAGTATTAGTACAGTACCTATAGTACAGTATTAGTACAGAACCAGACAGTTATAGATATTAGTACAGTACAAGACAGTATAGTATAGTACAGTACAAGACAGTATAGTATAGTACAGTACAAGACAGTATAGTATAGTACAGTACAAGACAGTATAGTATAGTTACAGTATAGTATAGTATAGTATAGTATAGTACAGTATAGTACAGTATAGTACAGTACATGTACAGTACACGTACAGTACAGTACAGTATAGTACAGTATAGTACAGTATAGACATATAGTGCATATATGCGATATGCAGAATAGTGCAGTATGTGCAGTACATGCAGTACGTACAGACGTACAGTACAGTACAGTACAGTATAGACAGTATAGTACAGTATAGGCAGTATAGTACAGTATCGTACAGTATAGTAACAGTTAGTATAGTATAGTACGGGCAGTAAAGTTAGTCAGTGTACAGTTACGTGATATAGTATTAGTCAGTATAGTATAGTAATAGTATAGTGAGTATCAGTATAGTCTAGTACAGTATTAGCTAGTATAGTATAGTGCAGTTATAGTACAGTATAGTACAGTTATAGACAAGACAGTACAGTATAGTGCAGACCAGTGACAGTAAGTATAGTACGTAGTAAGTATAGTACAGTATAGTACAAGACAGTACGTAGAACAGTATACTGTTACAAGTACCGTAGTACAAAGTACAGTACAGTACAGTATAGTATACTACAGTACAGTACATATAGTACAAGATAGATTATAGTACAGTTACAGTAAGATATACAAGATAGTATCTAACAGTACGAGACAAGGACAGGACCAGTTAGTACAGTACAAGACAAGACAGTTACAGTGATATACAGACAAGATAGTAGTGTCAGTACACATATACGTATAGACAGTACACTATAGACAGTATGAGTACCAGTCACAAGACAGTAAGATAGTACAGTACAAGACAGATTTATAGTATCAGTACAGTACAAGACCGTTAGTATAGTAAAGTAAGAGAAGTATAGTATAGTACAGTATTCTTAGATATGTACGACCGTATAGTGGAAGTACAGTACCAGGATAGGAAGTATAGTACAGATAGGACGTAAGTAAGAAGGACAGTATAGTACAGTACAGTATAGTAACAGTACAACGTACAGTAGTATAGTACAAGACAGTTAGTAAGTACAGTATAGTAGACTAGTACATAGTACAGTATAGTGACAGTATAGTATAGTACAGTATAGTATAGTCAGTACAGTATAGTACAGTATTAGACAGTCACAAGTTACAGTATCTACTATAGTACAGTATGGTACAGTAGTACAAAGACAGTATAATACAAGACAGTATAGAACGTTAGTACAAGACAGTATAGTATAGTAGTACTAGTATAGTATAGTACAGAGACAGGCTTAGTATAGTATAGTATAGGACAGGACAGTATAGTATAGGACAGGACAGTATAGTATAGGGACAGGACAGTATAGTATAGGACAGGACAGTATAGACAGGACAGTATAGGACAGGAAGTATAGTAAGGAAGAGGACAGTATAGTACAGTGCAGGACGGGACGGGACAGACCAGGGACCAGTTTAGTATAGGTAAGGACGGAAGTATAGTACAGGACAGGGACAGTTTAGTATAGTAGATAGTAAGGGACAGGGACAGATGTACAGGACAGGTACCAGTATAGGAAAGACATTTAGATAGTACAGTTATAGTACAGTATATCAGTACAGTTAAGTACAGACAGATACTAGTACAGTACAGTATAGTACAAGACAGTATAGTTACAGTATAGAAGTACAGTACAGTATAGTACAAGACAGTATAGTCTATAGTACAGTATAGTATAGTACAGTACAGTATAGTACAGTACGTATATCAGTATAGTAACAGTACGTTATAGTAGTATTGTACAAGTACAGTACAGTATAAGTACAGTATAGACAAGTTACAGTATAGTACAGTATGTACAAACGTACAGTATAGTACAGTATAGTAGTTAGTTAGTATAGTACAGTATCAGTATAGTACAGTATAGTATAGTATATAGTCAGTATAGTATAGTCAAGTACATTACAGTATAGTATAGCTACAGTATAGTGACAAGTATAGTACAAGTATAGTACAGTATCGTACAGTATAGACAGTTATAGTACAGTATAGTACAGTATCGTAAGTACAGGATAGTATAGTACAGATAGTTGTACGGTATAGTATAGTACAGTATAGTACAGTCATTATAGTATAGTACAGTACAGTATAGTACAAGACAGGACAGTATAGTACAGAAGTACAGTATATGTACACGTATAGTACATGTATAATATAGACCAGTAGAGTACAGACAGTACACAGTATAGTATAGTACAGTATAGTACAGTATAGTGCAGTATAGTGCAGTATAGTACAGTATAGTGCAGTGCAGTACAGTATAGTACAGTACAGTACAGTATAGTACAAGATAGTATAGTACAGTACAGTATAGTACGACAGCAGTGTAGTAGTACAAAATAGTACAGTACAAGACAGTGTACAGTATAGTACAAGGACAGATAGGTACAGTATTTATAGTATAGTACAAGTTACAGTATAGTACAGTACAAAGTACAGTATAGTACAGTACAGACAATACAGTATAGTATAGTACAGTACAGTATAGTATAGTATAGTTCAGTACAGTATAGTAAAGTATAGTATAGAACAGAGATAGGATAGTATAGTACAGTTACAGTATAGGTATAGTACAGTATGTATTTTTTAACAGTATAGTTAGTATAGTACAGTATAGTACAGTATACGTACAGTAGTAAGTACCGTACGTACAGTCCAGTACAGTATAGTAAGTACGTATAGTATATATAGTATGGAAAGTATAGATAGTCAGTACAGTATAGTCAAGAAGTATAGTAAGTACAAGTACAGTATAGTACAGATAGTACTGGATTACGTATAGTACAGTATAGACAAGACAGTACAGTTACAGCAGATAGTATAGGTACAGTTAGTACAGTAGCAGGATAGTAGTACAGTATACAGTGTACAGTATATACGTACAGTACAGTATAGTACAAGATGTATAGTACAGTACAGTAAGTACAGATAGTATAAGACAGTAAGACAGTACAGTATAGTACAAGTACAGAATAGTATCCGTTATAGTATAGTACAGTACAGTATAGTACAGTACAAGTACAGTATAGTACAGCATTACGTACAAGACAGTATAGTATAGCTACAGTACAGTACAGTATAGTACAGTAGAGTACAAGTATAGTATAGTACAGTAGTAGCAGTACAGTACAAGACGTATAGATAGCAGCAGTACAGTATAGTACAAGACAAGTATAGTACATAGTACAGTAAGTATAGTATAGTACATCATAATACGTACAGATGTATGTATAGTATAGTACAGTACACTATAGTACAGATAGTACAGGACAGAAGTAGGAGAAGGTACAGTACAAGACAGTATAGTACAGGTACAAGTACAGACGGATAGATAGTACAGACAAGACGTTAGTATTAGTACAGTACAGAACAGTTAGTATATTACAGAGTACAGTAGTTATAGATAGTACAGTATAGTACAGTACAGTATAGTATAGTACAGACAGTATAGTACAGTTATATACAGAAGTGAGACAGTATAGTAAGTACAGTATAGTACAGCATTTAGTACAGTATAGACAGTACAGTATAGCTACACGTAGATGTATGGTTACATGAGAGTACAGGTACACGTACAGCTGTACAGAAAGTACAGTATAGTAGTACAGTACAGTACAGTGAGTAAGTAAGACAGGTACTATATAACCGTATAGTACAGTATAGTAAAGACAGTGAATAGTACAGTATAGTATAGTAGTACAGTATAGTTCAGTACAGTATAGTAAGTTACGTAAGTATAGTACAGGATAGTCAGTCAGTTAGCATTAGTAACCACAGATATACTACGGACATATAATACAGTGATAGGAATGATAAGTACAATAGAACGTATTACAGTACAGATCAGCATAGTCAGTACGTACAGTACAGTACGTAATCAGCAGTATAGGACATAGAGTATAGTACAGTACAGTTAGTAGAGGATAGTACGGAAAGGACAGATATGAGTATAGTATAAGGGAATATGTCCAGTTATTGGTACAGATGGAGCAGGGAATATGTCCAGTTATTGGTACAGATGGAGCAGGGGCCATATATTTAACCATAGGTACAGGCTCTGTAGAGAGCACCTCATACTGTTCCTGCCTGGACCCTACATTGCTGTATTTTGATACAGATGACGGAGGGCCATATGTCCAGCCATATGTACAAATAGGGCGGGATTAGGCGTCCAAGTATAGATACAGATGGAGGAAGGCCAGGCGTCCAGGGGAAATTCATCTTTGCTGAGTAAGGTATAGTGAGGATGAGGCAATCATACTGTCTGTCTCCTATTCGCTCCCATTCTATCGGTCTGTCTCCTATTCGCTCGGTCTGTCTCCCAGACGCTCCCATTCTATCGGTCTGTCTCCCAGATGCTCCGATTCTATCGGTCTGGCTCCCATTCTATCGGTCTGGCTCCCATTCTAT
>JAACNH010001186.1:59478-74043 GCA_019447015.1 Hymenochirus boettgeri
TAGTGTAGTGGTAGAGGGGATGATGGGAATAATATCCATCACACACTGTGTAGACCACCTGTCAGATTATATCCATAGAGGGCCCAGTCTGATAATAACGTAGTGTAGTGGTAGGGGATGATGGGAAATAATCCATCACACATTGTGTAGACCACCTGTCAGATTATATTCCATAGAGGGTCCCAGTCTGATAATAACGTTAGTGTAGTGGTAGGGGGGATGATGGGAAATAATATCCATCACACACTGTGTAGACCACCTGTCAGATTATATTCCATAGAGGGTCCCAGTCTGATAATAACGTTAGTTGTGGTAGAGGGGATGATGGAAATAATATCCATCACACACTGTGTAGACACCTGTCAGATTATATCCATAGAGGGTCCCAGTCTTGATATAACGTTAGTGTAGTGGTAGGGGGATGATGGGAAATAATATCCATCACACACTGTGTAGACACCTGTCAGATATATTCCATAGAGGGTCCCAGTCTGATAATAACGTTAGTGTAGTGGTAGGGGGATGATGGGAAATAATATCCATCACACACTGTGTAGATCACCTGTCAGATTATATTCCATAGAGGGTCCCAGTCTGATAATAACGTTAGTGTAGTGGTAGGGGGATGATGGGAAATAATATCCATCACACACTGTGTAGACCACCTGTCAGATTATATTCCATAAGAGGTCCCAGTCTGATAATAACGTTAGTGTAGTGGTAGAGGGGATGATGGAAATAATATCCATCACACACTGTGTAGACCACCTGTCAGTTATATTCCATAGAGGGTCCCAGTCTGATAATAACGTTAGTGTAGTGGTAGAGGGGATGATGGGAAATAATATCCATCACCACTGTGTAGACCACCTGTCAGATTATATTCCATAGAGGGTCCCAGTCTGATAATAACGTTAGTGTAGTGGTAGAGGGGATGATGGGAAATAATATCCATCACACACTGTGTAGACCACCTGTCAGATTATATTCCATAGAGGGTCCCAGTCTGATAATAACGTTAGTGTAGTGGTAGGGGGGATGATGGGAAATAATATCCATCACACACTGTGTAGACCACCTGTCAGATTATATTCCATAGAGGGTCCCAGTCTGATAATAACGTTAGTGTAGTGGTAGGGGGATGATGGGAAATAATATCCATCACACACTGTGTAGACACCTGTCAGATATATTCCATAGGGTCCCAGTCTGATAATAACGTTAGTGTAGTGGTAGGGGGATGATGGGAAAAATATCCATCACACACTGTGTAGACCACCTGTCAGATTATATTCCATAGAGGGTCCCAGTCTGATAATAACGTTAGTGTAGTGGTAGGGGGATGATGGGAAATAATATCATCACACACTGTGTAGACCACCTGTCAGATATATTCCATAGAGGTCCCAGTGGATATACGTTTGTAGTGGTAGAGGGGATGATGGGAATAATATCCATCACACTGTGTAGACCACCTGTCAGATTATATTCCATAGAGGGTCCCCAGTTGATAATAACGTTAGGTAGTGGTGGGGGGGAGATGGAAATATATCCATCACCCATGTGAGACCACACTGTCAGTACTTTATTTAATAGAGGGTCACCCCAGCTCTGAATAAGAAGTGGTTCAGTTTTCTTGCTAGAGCGGGGGAGATGGGAAAAAATAACATCACATAACTGGTGTAAACCACCTGTCCGATTATCATTCCATAGAGGGTCCAGTTGATAATAACGTTGTCGAGTGGTAGGGGGGTGATGGGAGAAATAATATCCCAGTCACACACTGTGTAGACACCTGCAGATTAATTCCATAGAGGGTCACAGTCTGATTAAAAATGTCCTGTAGTGTAGTGTTAGAGGGAGCCATGATGGGAAAATCATATCCATCACACATGTGGTAGACACTGTCAGATTATATTCATAAGAGGGTCCCATTGTCTTGATAATAACTGCTTAGGTAGTGCTCCGTCACCGGGGCTGATGTATGGCGAACTAAATCAATCCAATAACCACTGTGTAGACACCCGTGTCATGCATACTATCCTAGAGGGCTCCTCAGTTCTAGGTCGATGGAATAAATGATCCCAGGTGCCACCTGTCATGATATTTCAAGTGGTGTCTCTAAGAGGGGTATGATGCAGGAAATAATATCACACACACTGTGTAGACAACCTGTCAGTTCTTATTCCATAGAGGGTCCCCGTTGATAATAACGTTGTGTAGGTGGTAGGGGGGATGATGGGAAATAATATCCATCACACACTGTGTAGATCACCGTCGATTATATCCCATAGAGGGTCCCAGTCTGATTAATAACGTTAGTGTAGTGGTAGAGGGGATGATGGGAAAATAATCCATCACACACTGTGTAGACCACCTGTCAGATTATATTCCATAGAGGGTCCCAGTCTGATAATACGTTAGTGTAGTGGTAGGGGATGATGGGAAAATAATACCATCACACACTGTGTAGACCACCTGTCAGATTATATTCCATAGAGGGTACCAGTCTGATAATAACGTTAGTGTAGTGGTAGGGGGGATGATGGGAAATAATATCCATCACACACTGTGTAGATCACCTGTCAGATTAATATTCCATAGAGGGTCCCAGTCTGATATAATCTGTTAGTGTAGTGGTAGGAGGGATGATGGGAATAATATCCATCACACACTGTGTAGACCACCTGTCAGATTATATTCCATAGAGGGTCCCAGTCTGATAATAACGGTAGTGTAGTGGTAGAGGGGATGATGGGAAATAATATCCATCACACACTGTGTAGACCACCTGAGATTATATTCCATGAGGGTCCAGTCTGATAATAAGTTAGTGTAGTGGTAGGGGGGATGATGGGAAAAAATATCAATCACACATTGTGTAGACCACCTGTCAGATTATATCCATAGAGGGTCCCAGTCTGAATAACGTTAGGTGTAGTGGTAGAGGGGGGATGATGGGAAATAATATCCATCACACACTGTGTAGCCACCGTCAGATTATATTCCATAGGGGTCCCAGTCTGATAATAACGTTAGTGTAGTGGTAGAGGGGGTGATGGGAAATAATACTCCATCACAACTGTGTAGACCACCTGTCAGATTATATTCCATAGAGGGTCCCAGTCTGATAAGAACGTTAGTGTAGTGGTAGGGGAGGATGATGGGAAATAATATCCATCCACACACTGTGTAGATTCACCTGTCAGATTATTCATAGAGGGTCCCAGTCTTGATAATAACGTTAGTGTAGTGGTAGGGGGATGATGGGAAATAATTATCATCACACACTGTGTAGACCACCTGTCAGATTATATCCCATAGAGGGTCCAGTCTGTGATAACGTTAGGTGTAGTGGTAGGGGGATGATGGGAAATAATATCCATCACCCACTGTGTAGACCACCTGTCAGATTATATTCCATAGAGGGTCCCAGTCTGATAATAACGTTAGTGTAGTGGTAGCGGGGATGATGGGAAATAATATCCATCACACACTGTAGACACCTGGTCAGATTAGATTACATAGAGGGTCCCAGTCTGATAATAACGTTAGTGTAGTGGTAGGGGGGATGATGGGAAATAATATCCATCACACACTGTGTAGACCACCTGTCAGATTATATTCCATAGAGGGTCCCAGTCTGATAATAACGTTAGTGTAGTGGTAGAGGGGATGATGGGAAATAATATCCATCACACACTGTGTAGATCACCTGTCAGATTATATTCCATAGAGGGTCCCAGAGGGGATGATGGGAAATAATATCCGTATTTCTATTGGACTGTTCTATACATGAAGAAGATTTAGTAATCAGTCCTATTCCTGCCTCCGTTAGATCCAATTCTCTCCATAAGGTTCTGAATACATTAATAAAGGGTGAAGGCAAATTTAGAAGAGTGATAGATAAATTAATAAGGAGAATGACCTTGAAGAAAATTAAAGGGCAAATAAAGCCCCAGAACAACACTGAATCATAAGGAAGGGCACATTGATAATTACAGTTATCTGTGTCCCACCTGTCATGTTGATATACCTTTCTAACATGGGGGTTGGGTTTATTTCCCAGCATTCCAGTATCGCAGTTTAGTCACTGACCATTGTGTTCTTTACACATGCTCCGTTCTAAGCTGTTACAGGTCACACCCACTAGTAGTAGTTATCCAATCCGGTTCCAGTCCATGTTAGGCAGGGGACCATGCAGGACAGGCCTTTTGGATAATCGGCAAGATTTGTTTCCTGGCACCTACCTGCCCCAATCCACTTAAAGGGTCGTATTGATCAGCTTACATAGTAGAAAAAGACAAGCAACCATAACTATATTACAAATATCCAGGGTTCAGGGTTTAGCACATTACTATTTGTAATGTAGTATTAATAAGTATACAGGTAAAATAGAGATGTGTCTATTTATCCTCAGTTCCTAAGGCATGGCTATTGGGCATGTGCAATACCCAGTGAGTTTCTAGTGAGGGTTTTTATTTTCTACTTTAGTTTCTCTTTAAATAAAATGAATAATTAATCTGCCATTTATTATTAAATGAATCAAATGACCATCCCATTATTTTCTTAATAAAATAATTCAAAACTCAATAGCCATCTAATAGCCATCTAATAGCCATTTAATAGCCATCTAAACCCACTATCCATTAATCCCGGTATATACAGAAACCTTCTCAAATGACCCTATAAAGACACACAGCAGGAAGAAATGTCACATTCTGTAATTATATCATTGGTGTCAAGTCCATGTATGTAAGTCTCCAGTCTGATCCAACTCCCAAGCTGACAAGGTCGACTATGTAGACAGATTAGATACATTATAACAATATTAATAAGGGGAATGGGGGATATTGACTATGTAGACAGATTAGATACATTATAACTATATTAATAAGGGGAATGGAGGATATTGACTATGTAGACAGATTAGATTACTTATAACTAAATTAATAAGGGGAATGGGGATATGACTATGTAGACAGATTAGATACATTATAACTATATTAATAAGGGGAATGTAGGAGATTGACTATGTAGACAGATTAGATACATATAATATATTAATAAGGGAATGGAGGATATGACTATGTAGACAGATTAGATACATTATAACTATATTAATAAGGGAATGGGGATATTGACTATGTAGACAGATTAGATACATTATAACTATATTAATAAGAGGAATGGAGGATATTGACTATGTAGACAGATTGATACATTATAACTATTAATAAGGGAATGGGGGATATTGACTATGTGACAGATTAGATACATATAACTATATAATAAGGGGAATGGAGGATATTGACTTGTAGACAGATTAGATACATTATAACATATAATAAGGGGAATGGGGATATTGACTATGTAGACAGATTAGATACATTATAACTATATTATAAGGGGAATGGGGATATTGATAGTAGTACAGATTAGATACATTATACTATATTAATAAGGGGAATGGGGATATTGACTATGTAGACAGATTAGATACATTATAACTATATTAATAAGGGGAATGGAGGATATTGACTGTAGACAGATTAGATACATTATAACATATTAATAAGGGGAATGGAGGAGATGAATTGTAGGACAGATTAGATACATTATAACTATATTAATAAGGGAATGGAGGATATTGACTATGTAGACAATTAGATACATTATAACTATATTAATAGGGGAATGGGGATTGACTATGTGACAGATAGATACATTATAACTATTTAATAGGGAATGGGGATATTGACGTGTAGACAGATTAGATACATTATAACTATATTAATAAGGGGAATGGAGGATATTGACTATGTAGACAGATTAGATACATTATAACTATATAATAAGGGAATGGAGGATATTGACTATGTAGACAGATTAGATACATTATAACTATATTAATAAGGGGAATGGGGGATATTGACTATGTAGACAGATTAGATACTTATAACTATATTAATAGGGAATGGGGAGATGACTATGTAGACAATTAGAACATTATAATATATTAATAAGGGAATGGGGATATGACTATGTAGACGATTAGATACATTATAACTATATTAATAAGGGGAATGGAGGAATGACTATGTAGACAGATTAGATACATTATAAACTATATTAATAAGGGGAATGGAGGATATGACTATGTAGACAGATTAGATACATTATAACTATATTAATAAGGGAATGGGGATATTGACTATGTGACAGATTAGATACATTATAACTTATTAATAAGGGGAATGGAGGGATATTGACTAGTGTAGACATTAGATACATTAAACTATATTAATAAGGGAATGAGGATATTGACTGTGTAGACAGATTAGATACATTATAACTATATTAAAAGGGGAATGGGGGATATTGACTATGTAGACAGATTAGATACATTAAACTATATTATAAGGGGAATGGAGGATATTGACTATGTAGACAGATTAGATACATTATAACTATATTAATAAGGGGAATGAGGATATGACTATGGAGACAGATTAGATACATTATAACTATTTAATAAGGGAATGGGGATATGACTATGTAGACAGATTAGTACTTATAACTATATAATAAGGGGAATAGGGATATTGACTATGTAGACAGTTAGATACATTATAACTAATATAGGGAATGAGGGATATTGAATGTGTAGACAGATAATACATTATAACTATATTAATAAGGGGAATGGGAGATAGACTGTGTAGAGAGGAGATACATTATAACTATATTATAGGGGAATGGGGGATATTGACTAGTGACAGATTAGATACATTATAACTATATTAATAAGGGGAATGGAGGATATTGACTATGTAGACAGATTAGATACATTATAACTATATTAATAGGGAATGGGGATATTGACCGTGTTGACAGATTAGATACCTTATATTGACGTATTATAATAAGGGTAATGAGAGGAGTATTGACAGTGTCTGACAGGGTATTAGGATTTATACACTTATAACTCATATTATATAAGCGGAAAACTAGGGGTGGATATTGACTTGTAGACAGATTAGATACATTATAACTATATTAATAAGGGGAATGGAGGATATTGACTATGTAGACAGATTAGATACATTATAACTATATTAAAGGGGAATGAGGGTATTGACGTGTAGACAGTTAGATACATTATAACTATATATAAGGGGAATGAGGGATATTGACTAGTAGACAGATTAGATACATTATAACTAATTTAATAAGGGAATGGGGATATTGACTATGTAGACAGATTAGATTACATTATAACATATATAAGGGATGGAGGATATTGACTATGTAGACAGATTAGAACATTATAACTAATTAATAAGGGGAATGGGGGTATTGACCTGTATGACAGATATTAGATCATTATAACTAAATTAATAAGGGAATGGAGGATTGACTATGTAACAGATTAGATACAGTTATAACTAAATTAATAAGGGGAATGGGAGGGTTGACTATGAGGCAGATTAGACAGTTATAACTAATTAATAAGGGAATGGAGGGGCTTGACTATGCAGCAGCTTAGTACAAGTTATAACTAATTAATAAGGGGAATGGAGGGCTTGACTATGCAGCAGATTAGACAATTATAACTAATATAATAAGGGGAATGGAGGGATATTGACTATGTAGACAGATTAGAGACATTATATACTAAATTAATAAGGGAATGGAGGGCTTGACTATGAGCAGATTAGAGACAGTTATATAATAATAAGGGGAATGGAGGTGACTATGTAGATCAGATTATACATTTAACAAATAATTAATAAGGGGAATGGAGGGCTTGACTTGTAGACAGATTAGAACAGTTATAACTAATTAATAAGGGGAATGGAGGGCTTGACTATGCAGCGATTAGAACAATTTATAACTAAATTAATAGGGGAATGGAGGGGCTTGACAGTAGAGCAGATTAGAACAAGTTATAACTAATTAATAAGGGGAATGGAGGGCTTGACTATGTGACAGATTAGAACTAAACTAATTAATAAGGGGAATGGAGAATTGACTGTGAGACAGATTAGACAGTTATAACTAATTATAAGGGGAATGGGGGGCTTGACTATGACATTAGTACGTTTAACTACTAATAAGGGGGATGGAGGGCTTGACTATGTAGCAGAGTAGATACATTTAACTAAATAATAAGGGGATGGAGAAAGACTATGTAGACAATTAGAACATTAAACTATATATAAGGGGAATGGAGGGCTTGACTATGCAGGCAGATTAACATATAACTAATTAATAAGGGAATGGAGGGGTTACTATGAGCAGATAGAACATTTAACTAATTAATAAGGGGAATGGAGGGCTTGACTATGCAGGCAGATTAGACAAGTTATAACTAAATTAATAAGGGAATGGAGGGGCTTGACTATGCAGGCAGATTAGACAAGTTATACTAAATAATAAGGGGAATGGAGGGGCTTGACTATGCAGGCAGATTAGACAAGTTATAAACTAAATTAAAGGGGAAGGAGGGGCTTGCTATGCAGGAGATTAGACAAGTTATAACTAAATTAATAAGGGGAATGGAGGGGCTTGGTATGCAGGCAGTAGACAAGTTATAACTAATTAAGAAGGGAGGAATGGAGGGCTGACATGCAGGGCAGATTAGAAAAGTATATAACTAAATAATAAGGGGAATGAGGGGTTGACTATGCAGGCAGATTAGACAAGTTGATAACTAAATTAATAGGGAATGGAGGGGCTGGACTATGGCAGGAGATTAGACAAGTTATCAACTAAATAATAAGGGGAAGGGAGGGGCTTGCTTGCAGCAGATTAGACAAGTTATAAACTAACATTAATAAGGGGAGAAGGAGGGGCTGTGACTATGCAGGGCAGATAGGACAAGTTATAACTAAATTTAATAAGGGGAATGGAGGGCTTGACTATGCAGGAGATTAGACAATATTATAACAAATTAATAAGGGGAATGGAGGGCTGACTATGAGGCAGATTGACAAGTTATAACTAAAATTAATAAGGGGACGGAGGGGCTTGACTATGCAGCAGATAGACAATTAGTTATAACTAAATTAATAAGGGGAAGGGCGGGGCTTTGGACTATGAGGCAAGATAGACATTATACTAAATTAATAAGGGGAATGGAGGGGCTGTGACTATGCAGGCAATTAGACAAGTTATAACTAAATAATAAGGGAAGGAAGGGAGGGGCTTGACTATGCAGGCAGATTAGACAGTTATAAACTTAAATTAATAAGGGGCATAGGAGGGGCTTGATATGCAGAGTAGCAAGTAGTTACATTGAGGACCAGTGTATGAATGATAATATATATAATTAAGGGCATACAATGTAAATCCGGGGCTATGGTCACTATCAGGCAGGCATGAGTTGAGAACAATTATCTCCAGTTAGAGGTTATACAGTGAGAATGACAGGGAGCTTCCAGCAAGTATATGCAGTGCATGAATAGTAACAGTGGTGACATAGCCAAGTCGTTTATAGTGGAATGAGAGCCGGAGCTTGGTTGCCAGGCGATTGCTTCCAGTTTAATAAGGTATGGGGCTGGAATGAGGAATTAGGCGTATGAATATTGATTGAGTGGAAATACTGGCTTAGACCTATGCAGATCGATGTAGACACCGTTAGCTCTGAACTTCATACTTCAATCTGGCTGATAGATGTCGGCTTAAGTCAGGCGTGTGACAGTCTATAACTTAGGAGGTTGTTACCACGAACCTGCACTTCTGAGTACACTCTGTGTGCGAGTCGAAGGCTACCGGTTATGATGCTGAATGGCGTACAGGTCACGATTCAAGCCCGTACATAGTAAAACTAGAAATGTTAATAGGACAGGGCTGGAGGAGCGTCCGGTTGGACTATGGGTGGAGTGCAAGATGTAGCAGACTAAATAATAGACTGGGTTGTAGCACAAGTTACAGTTATACTTAGGGATAGGCTTTATTGAATATGACAGACATTTTAGACTCTTATATTATAGGTGTTACATGAGGAAGGGCGCCGATGTTCCTGTGACAGTGACAATTGAGGGTACTTATACTAGTAATTTAATGAACCCATACTCGCTGTATAATATCATATGGGTGATTTGGTCCACTTAGATAGTATATCAGATGGACGGGATTCATATTATGGTTGGAAGAAACATTCCCTGTAATTATCTATGGGGGTTAGATAGGTTGTTTCACTTAGACAGTACAGGATGAATACTATCGTTGAGAATCCTACTGATTATATAACATGATGGGTGGGCTCCAATGTCGCTTAAAGGTACATGTGAGTATAGCATGTATAAGACATCTAGGGTGGGACAAGCCAATTGTAGTGCCTTCCGAAGTTATAGTTGAGTATGAGCCTGATAGTCTGGTTGTACAGAGGATTCTTCTCGATAGTTAAGCCATATGTGGGAGCTGCTGAGTAGATATTGTGTGACTTTGATGGGAACAGTATCGTGCATTAGACGTCTTGCCTAATTGTATTCCGTTCCAGCTGACATTCCCTGTATTTATTATACAGGTTTGCGTGGAGCTGCTCATTACTCGTCTTCCTAAAGTCCAGGGGGTTTAGATATTGCGGTAGACCTTTTTTTTTATATCTGGGTGGAGCTCCTTTCCTACATACTAAAGATGATGTGTGTAAATTCTTCTCGATTTATGGGGCTCTATGTTTCCGAACTCAGTATGAGGATAGCTGTGTGTGCCACTTCCTTCTTACTCATTTGTAAGACGACTCTGTGTCGAGCCTTCCTGCCAAGGCTCCCTAGCCTGAAAATGCTGGACCTGAGGGGCCGTTACAGAGTCACACTGCGGATCTGCCAACTGCCCTGTAACGGGTAAACATGGAGATAATGTATGAGACAGGGCTCAGTCGGTACGGACATGCTTTCTCGTGTTTTACATAGGGTGGGAGCTGCCATAGTTTCCCTTAGACAGTACAGGATGAGGGTAAGCTTATTGTTTACCAGAACATTCCTTCTCTGTAATTATACATAGGTGGGAGCTGCCATATTGTTTCCCTTAGACAGTACAGTATGAGGGTATAGCTTATGTTGTACAGAACATTCCTTCTCTGTATATTATACATATGGGGGGGAGCTGCCATAGTGTTTCCCTTAGACAGTCACAGTATGAGGGTATAGCTTATTGTATGTACCATGAACATTCCTTCTCTGTATATTGTATTTATACAATGGGTGGGAGCTGCCATATGTTTCCTTAGGACAGTACAGTATGAGGGTAAGCTTATTGTTGTACAGAAACAATTCCTTCTCTGGTATTAATACATATGGGTGGGAGCTGCCATAGGTTTGCCTTAGACAGTACAAGTATGAGGGTATAGCTTTATTGTATGCTTACAGAACATTCCTTCTATTTGTAATTTATAAATTGGGGTGGGAGCTGCCATATTGTTTCACTTAGACAGCTACAGTAGAGGGATAGCTTATTGTTGTACAGAACTTCCTTCTCTGTATATTTATACATATGGGTGGAGCTGCCATAGTGTTGTCCCTTAGCAGTTACAGTATGGGTATGTTATGTGTGTACAGAACATTCCTTCTCTGTATATTTTACAATGGGTGGGAGCTGCCCATTGTTTCCCTTAGAAAAGTACAGGTATGAGGGTATAGTCTTATTGTAGTGTAAGAACATTCCCTTCTCTGAATTTATATTATACATTGGGTTGGGAGCAGGCCATATTGTTTCCCTTAGACCTGTACATATGAGGGTATAGCTTATTGTTGTACAGAACATTCCTTCTCTGTATATTATATTTATACATATGGGTGGGAGCTGCCAATATGTTTCCCTTAGACAGTACAGTATGAGGGTATGATATGTGTGTACAGAAACATCCTTCTCCTGTATATATATTTATACATATGGGTGGGAGCTGCCATATTGTTTCCCTTAGACAGTACAGTGAAACATGAGGCGTATAGCTTATTGTATGTACAGAAACATTCCTATATCTGTATATTATAATATGGGTGGAGCTGCCATATTGTTCCTTAGACAGTACAGTATGGAGGGTATGCTTATGTATGTACAGAACATTCCTTTCTCTTATATTTATAAAATATGGGTGGGGAGCTGCCATATGTGTTCCCTTAGACAGTACAGTATGAGGGTAATAGCTTATTGTATGTACAGAACATCCTTCTCTGTATATTTATACATATGGGTGGGCAGCTGCCATATTGTTCCCTTAGACAGTACAGTGAGGGGTATAGCTTATTGTGATTACAGAAAATTCCTTCTCTGTATATTTATACATATGGGGGGAGCTGCCATATGTTTCCCTTAGACAGTACAGTATGAGGGTATAGCTTATTGGGTGACAGAACATTCCTTCTATGTATATTATATATTTAACTACGGGGAGCTGCCATATGTTTCCCTAGACAGTACAGTATGAGGGTATAGCTTATTGTGTGTACAAGAACTTCCTTCTCTGTATATTTATACATATGGGTAGGAGCTGCCATATTGTTTCCTTAGACATACCAGTGATGAGGGTATAGCTTATTATGTGACAAAACATTCACTTCTCTGCTTATTTATGTTATATATTATATAATATTAGATTAGGGTGGGAGCGGCCAATAATGTTTTCCCATAGACACGTACCGTATGAGTGTATAGCTTATTGGTTGTACAGAACATTCCTTTCTGTATATTTAGACATATGTGTGTTTGGACTGCCAAGTTGTTTCCCTTAGACGTACAGTATGAGGGTATAGTATTGTGATGTACGAACAATTTCCTTCTCGTATATTTATACATATATGGTGGGGGGAGCTGCCATAGTGTTTCCCTTAGACACTACAGTATGAGGGTTAGCTTATGGTATGTTTTAAAACAGGAACATTCCTTCTTGTATAGTTTGATCATACTATGGGTTGGACTGGCCAATGTTTCCTTAGACAGTACAGTATGAAGGGGTATAGCACAATATTGTGTACAGAACATTCCTTCTCTGCTAGTTTATACATATGGTGGGAAGCTCTGCCATAGGTGTTCCCTTAGACAGTATACAGTATGAGTGTCATAGTATTGTGATGTACAAACATTCCTCCTCTCTGTATATTTTTATCTACACATATGGGTGGAGCGCCCAATTGTTTTGCCTTAGACAGTACCAGTATGAGGGTATAGACTTACTGTATGTAAGAAATTCCTTCTCTGTATTTATATTTATACTAGTGGGTGGAGCTGCCACAGTGTTCCTAGACAGTACAGGTATGAGGGATAGCTTGATTTGGTGCTACGAATTCCTTTCTGTATATTTATGACATAGGGTGGGAGCTGCCATAATTGTTTCTGCTTGACAGTTACAGTATGAGGGTATAGTTTATTGTATGTTACAGTAACTATTCCTTCTCTGTATTATTTTATACTTATGGGTGGGAGCTGCCATAGTGTTTCCCTAGACAGTACAGGTATGATGGGTATAGCTTTTGTAGTGTACGAAAACATTCCTTCTCTGTATATTTATTTATACATCATGGGTGGGAGCTGCCATATGGTTATTCCCTTAGACGTACGTATGAGGGTATAGCTTATTGGTGGATAACAAGAACATTCCTTCTCTGTTATATTTATACATATGGGTGGGAGCGCGCCATATTGTTCTTTTCCCTCCTATACATACAGTATGAGGGTATAGCCTTTTGTTGTATACAGAACATTCCTTCTCTGATATTTAAACATATGGGTGGGAGCTGCCATAATTGTTCCCTTTAGACAGTACAGTAATGAGAGTCTAGCTTATTGTGTAATACAGAACCATTCCTTCTCTGTATATTATACATATGGGTGGGGCTGCCATATTGGTTTCCCTTAGACAGTAACAGTATGAGAGGTATCAGCTATTGTGAAGACAGAAAGTCCTTCTCTGTATATTTATACATATGGGTGGGAGCTGCCAATTGTTTCCCTTAGACAGTAAGTATGAGGGTTATAGCTTATTGTATGTACGAAATTCCTTCTCTGTAATTATACATATGCGGTGGGAGCTGCATTATTGTTTACCTTAGACATAAAGTAGAGGTATAGCTTATTGTGTGTACAGAACATTCCTTCTCTGTATGTGTGTATTTGTACATGTACATTTCACACTTTGCATTTAATCTCTGTATTGAAAGACATTGGGTAAGTTATTATTATTATTATTAATTTATATAGCGTCAACATCTTCTGTGGCGCTTTACAGTTACATACTCATACATGACATACAAGGTAATACATGTTATACAAAGTCATACATATTACATAATCAGGGAGATTCAGTCAGATCTTATTTAACATTTGAAAGCTAACATCTGATTGGTTAGGGCAAAAATAGCACCATTTTAAACCATAAGAACTTTTATTGAATAACCCTGAATATAAGTAAACAAAGTGATGAGTTACTTAAAGCAATACCGTGATACAATAGGAGAGAGGACCCTGCCCAAAGAGCTTACAGTCTAGAGGATGAGTCTTACCCAGTGGGTATCTATTTCCATTTAATACAAGTTTATTATCTTTTACTTATGTGTAAATATC
>JAACNH010001186.1:75211-94367 GCA_019447015.1 Hymenochirus boettgeri
TCTTACCCAGTGGGTATCTATTTCCATTTATGTGTACATATCTGCCCACTTGCTGTGGGTCGGTGTCACACCGATGGTCACATTAGTAGTAACCTCTCTGGGGGCGTCACCCAGTTACTGATTGACAGTCTTAGCCTTTGTTCCATTGGCTGATTCTCCCCTTCTTTCCATTCCAGACCTTGATCGGTTGTACTTGGGCCTGTACTGCAGTACGAAGAACCTGGCACTGCCTCGCACTGGCTGTCTGCTCCTTGCCCGTAGATGGCAGCACAGCTTGCAGGAGTTGGACGTAACAGCGCAGGGTTACAGTGAGGAGGATCTGTCCGAGGCACTAACGGTTCTGTGTAAGGGGGGCACTAACGAGACCCTCCGTTCGCTCAACCTTGCAGGGACAAAGGTCACATCTTCAGCAGTCAGGTGACCCCTCTATGTATTCTGTTAATATCCCATGTTGTATGGTAGCCCCGACCTCCCGTTGTATTTCCCACCATGCCCCAATCTTCCCGTTTGGATGGGGGAATAAATACACTGTACTATACTATAGTGAAGTAGGCCGGGTAAATATACTATATCTATTATGACTGTACTTCATAACTCATATACTATCTAATATATATTTATTTATACTTAGTATATTTCTTCCTGAGACTAGACATATTATATACGGTAATATATATTTAAACATGCTATACTATATACTATATCGGTTACTATTCTATAGCTGCTAAGATACTAAGTAAGAAGGAAGATACTGACTACTGTACTATAGCGAGTCGAGACTGTGACGGACAATATTACGGGGCGACAGCGAGATGGGGACGAGGCCGCGGAGGACTAGACGATACTGACTCGGATGCTTGGGGACTGAGGCGAGGACGAGACGAGGACGGGACGACACGAGACGGGACGAGGACGGAGAGACGGGACGGAGACGAGACACGCCTGAAAGAGGAGTAGACGGGGACGAGACGAGACGGGACGAGACGGGAGGCAGACGAGACGGTACTGGCCTGATACTGTCTTCTAAACTACTTACTGATGATACATAATATTCTATATGTATAACTATACTGGTTCCTACTATATACTGTACTATCTTATACTATACTATACGTACTGTCTTACGCCACTATATGTATTATATAACTAGATATAAAAATATTCGATACCTCTATGAACGCTATACTATCACTATATTTAGTAACTGCTATACTATACTACTACTTATTATATACTGTAGGCTACTGGTATCTATACTATCTAGTATGCCTGTACTTATACTAATAATACGAAATACTATACATACCTATGCTATACTATGACTCTAGCTATGTATCTATATATACTATAGCTTCCTATACTAATATACTATACTATACTTATCTAGTGTACTATACTGATTATAATGCTATACCTGCTTTATATACCTACTATAAGCTGATATATGTGAAAACTGATAAATATCGATATCCAGCTATACTATACTTAATACTGCTATAGTACTATTACTATATACGACTGCTGACTATACCTCATATACTGTAATATATATTAACTATTTAGTACTATATGTTACTATGTACTAGTATATGTATTGTTACTATATATATGCGTTAGATACTAGTCATTTCGACTGGAATATATATTTAACTAGTAATTAGACTATATACTATACTGTGACTATACTATGACTAATAACTAGCGTGACATGCTCTATTCTACTGCTACTATACGATTATTCTTACGGCACCATAGGCTACCTTTACATTATCTGTACATTATATATATACAACTATAATTACTACCACTATACTCTGCATCTGGGACTATACTTATTATGACTGTACTTACTATACAATCTATTGATACGTACTCACTATACTAGTGATACGATACTTATTTGGCCATTCTATAGATCGGATCAATACGGAGACGACGTTTTTTTTTTACTTTTTTACTATATTTTTGCTGTACGGTAATACTGTAGAATAATAGAGTACTGTACTATACTATACTTACTTAACCTATACTATATATATATACTGTACTATACATGATATGTATTATAATATACTATACTGACTGTACTCAACTTTACGTATATTTATACTGATACGATATCTATACTGTACTGTACTGTACTATACTGTACTGCTATTCATATGTACTAGACTATACTATACTGTACGTACTATTTACTGTACTGTATACTAGTAACTATACTGTCGTTACTACTATCTGTACTGTACTATACTGTATACTGTACTATACTGTATCTAACTATTACTGTTACTTTACTATACTGTACTGTTATTTACTCTACTGTACTATATACTTGACTTAGCTATACTATACTGTACTATTACTGTATACTGTACTTATTACTATACATGTACTGATACTATATACTGTACGTCTATACTAGTACTGTACTATTACTGTACTGACATACTTACTGTACTAGTACATTAGGACTATACTGATACTGTACTGTACGTGCTACTATACGTACGGCTTACTAGACGTACTTATGACGGTACTTATACTGTACATATGTACTGGTACTATTACTAGTACTATTATATAGTACTGTACTATACTATACTATACTGTACTATACTATACGGTACTCTATACTATACTGGTACTGTACTGTATATACTGTATATACTGTACTATACTGTCTGACTGTACTATACTGTTATTTTACTATATATATACTATACTGTACTATACTGTACTATTACTATACTGATACTGTACATACTGTACTATACTATGTACTGCTATACTTGTACTAGTACTGTACTGTACGTACTATACTGTACTATACTGTACTATACTATATTATATACGTAATATATATTTATACATCCGATACATTGAGTCTGAATTGAGAGGTTAATACCTTGCCAGGTCTAATGGTCGGTAACACCCAACTGAACACCTACCTGACAAATAACCTCATTCAGGAGTCTTTCTATTCTCCTGTACCAGGTGCAGTCCCATAGACAAACTGATAGGATGTGTGTTATCGTAGGGTGCTCAGATTGTAAGACAGTTCTAATTATACGGTCACCCGTTTAACATGTTGCACACCAGCGCCCTCTAGTGTTTGGGTTCCCTGTGTTGTTCTAGTTAAGGTGTCTGAACAGTGAAACTTTACCTTGCGTATGTACTGCAGCCCGTCTGATCACATAGCGAACAATGTTAAAGGACAACTAAGCCACAGAAACAAAACTGGAACCAGAAGTCAGGGACACCTGATATAAAACCAGTAATCAGTGTCTTATCCTCTCATTTTGATACGGGCGCTGGGAAATTTACCTAAATAACATATGGTTTGTGCTTTACTTACTCACCATTCTAGTATCAGACAGTTTGGTCAACGACCATTATGTTCTGCACATGCTCAGTCCTTAGCTATGACAGAACTTGTTACAGTTGGTCACACCCATAATAATCTCTAGCCAATCCTTTTACAGGACAGATAAAGAAGGAAGCATGTGACTGGGTCAGAGGTGTGTCTGCCACTGCCCATACACACAGATACTCTCATCCAGTTTTACCAGGCTTGATTTACTTTAATAGAGTTTACTAAGTGGCATTTTATAGTTTATTGGTGTTTTGAGGGGGTTGTTTCAGATTCTGGAGTATAAAAATTGGTTTAGTTCTCCTTTAAGTCTGGGAACCCTTCCAGGGTAAGAGATTCCTTTCATCTTTGTCCTCTATAAACCTTGTTGCAGCGATCGCTAGACGATTGATTTCCAATCCCCAACAGACAGACTGTGTCGCAGTAGTCGGGCAGCCTGTACTGTGCTATGGGGGAGCAAACCGGATAACTGCAAGATGCTTCCATCGGCAGATGTCTCCCACACGTCCGAAGCAGTAATTATCCACCCGACAATCCTATAACCTATGTAGGAGGTCCAACAGGCCAACGACTGCCTGGTAATACCTACCAAAGATAGATCGCTGCGTAGCCGGAGCTGCCTGGTACCTACCAAAAGATAGATCGCGGGTAGCCGATGCCTGGTAACACCTACCAAAGATAGATCGCTGGGTAGCCGGGACTGCCTGGTAACACCTACAGAAGATAGATCGCTGGGTAGCCGGGCTGGTCCTGGTAACACCTACCAAAAGATAGATCGCTGGGTAGCCGGAGCTGCCTGGTAACACCTACCAAGAAGATAGATCGCTGGGTAGCCGGACTGCCTGGTAACACCTACCCAAAGATAGATCGCTGGGTAGCCGGGATCCTGGTAACACCTACCAGAAGATAGATCGCTGGGTAGCCGGACTGCTGGTAACACCTACCAGAAGATAGATCGCGTGGTAGCCGGAGCTGTAAGAAATAAACATGTCCACTCTGCACACACAGAACAGACCAATTACCAACTCCGTCGGCCCATTTTCGTACATATCATTGAGATCTTTATCCAGATGACCGAATTACGGCACTGGTTGCTGGGCTCGGTTAACCCTTAGGCCTGGATAACATGGGTAGACCAATGTCCAATGATCTGATTGGTCTCACTACCTACCAATAGACTGACTGGTAGCATCTTGTTTTGGGAATTAAGGTGGCAGTGCCTATGCTGCACTGAAGACCACAGTGTTGCCCATGATTTTCCGATATGTCTGATCACTCCGATGATCTGATTTTGTCTAAAGATTGGTTGGGATCCAAAAACAATGCCAGGTAGCAACGCTAGAGCAGCAGATATGTCTTGTATAAAGAGGGAATGGTCAAGAGGAGAAAAAATTATTCTCCCTCTTTACAAGGCACTGGTAAGGCCCATTTGGAATATGCATGCCTTAGGAGCCCAGGTTCCAATAACCATGGAGGGGATATGTCTCCAGGGCCACCATCCATGCACTAAACAGTCCATATATGTTTTGCACCAGAGCCACAGACAGATGTCCCCAGTTCGAGTGCCCCGAGAGTCATGTGAGATACCTCATCCACCAGCTAATGGGAGAACCACGGAGGCCCAGAGATCCTCTCTGCCATAGGCAATTATCAGGGTGACCTATACCATAGCGGGTTATTACTATATTACAAAGGTCAACCATAGCAGTCGCTCCGAGGACGCCCATGAACTATTTAATTCAGTTTATTGCAGTGAAGATTTGTCCATCATGGTAAAATTATAGTCAATGCCACATTATATATATTAGGCCCCAAATCATGCAGAGCCACACGTGGCCACCAACGACTGTACATCAGCCAACGTGGCCATCACCACCCGGAACACCAGCCACATATGGCCACAACGGACTGTATAAACACCCACATGTGACCAATACTGAGCGGTTATAAACACCCAATGTGACCAATAGCTGACGGTATAGAAGCACCACTATGATGATCCATACATGACTGGTATATAGACACCCACTATGTGACCAATACTGACGTGTGTATTAAGTTCCGCCCACATGTGACCAATACTGACGGTATAAACGCCCGATGAATTGGGACATAATGACGGTATTAAACGCCCCACATGGGACAATACTAAACGGGGATTATTAACGGCCCACATGTGACCACCCCAAACGGAAACCTGTCCCAAAAAACACAAAGAAAAGACAAGGACACCACCCCCCCCCCTCAGCGCGCCCCCCCCCCCCTCCCCCCCCCTCCCCCCCTGTGCATCTGTACGGTTATAACGCCCACATGTGACCAATATCTGACGGTAAAACGCTCACATTGTGAGCCATATGACGGTATATATCGCAACATGTGTCACAATACTGACGGTATAATTATCACCCACATGTGATGCCAATACTGACGGTATAAACACTCACATCAGTTGAAATTGCCTGACGGTATAAAACAACCCACATGTGTGACTGACCATACTGACGTATAAACTACCCCATGTGATCCAATACTGAGGTATAAATCACCCACATGTGACAATAACTGACGGTTTGATTAAACACCCACATGTGACCTCATACTGTCGGTATATAAATACACACCCACATGGTGACAATACTGACTGATATAACACCAACGTGACAATTGTTCAAGACTGACGGCTATATTAACACAAATGTGACCAATAATGACTGGTATAAACACCCACATGTGCCCAATATGACGGTTTATAAACACCCACATGTGACAATAATGACTGTATAAACACCACATGTGACCAATACGACGGGTATAAATACAACCCACATGTGACCAATAAGACTGTATAAACACCCACATGTGACCAATACTGACTGTATAAACACCCACATGTGACCAATATGAGGGGGGGGGGGGGGGGGGGGGGGGGGGGGGTGGGGTGTTTTTTTTTTTCCTTTTTGTGGGGGAGGGGGGCTTTCTTGGGTGGGGGGGGGGGGTGGGGGGGGTCTGTAGTAAACACCCACGTGCCCAATACTGACGTATAAACACCACAGGTGACCCATACTGATCGGTATAAAAACCCACATTTGTGGACTGCATATACGACGAGTATAAACACCACATGTTGATCCATTACTGACTGTGATCAAACACCCCCATGTGACTCAATGAACTGACGGTCTATACACTACCACATGTTTGACCAATACTGACTGTATAAAACTAGCCCACATGTGGCAATACGACGGTAAAAAACCCATCATGTTGACCAATGTACTCGAGCGGTATATATACCTCCCACATGTGACCAATACTGCTGTATAAAACACCCACATGTGACCCAAAGTACGGACGGTTATAAACACCCACATGTGACCCACCCCTCAATACTGTACTGGTATTAAACATCCCACTGAGCTGATCTACATATACTGATCTTGTATAAATAAACGGCACATGTGGTACAATACTGTGACGTGTATATTATACATCCCACTGGACCACATATATCTGGTCTGTATAGAACACCCACATGGAACATACTTGACTTGTATATACACCCACATTTGTGGATCCCCCAAATACTGACTGCCGGTATCAAACACTCGCAACATGTTGACCAATACTACGGTAGCAAACTAACTGCAAATGTGTACCAATACTGACGGTACACACACCACTAGGTGATCCAAACTTGAGCGGTAATGTGAAAATCACCCACATGTGACCTAATAAGTACGGTTATAATACAATGACCATCTTACGTTTGACCAATAATGACTCTGTATGAGAAGACACCCAAATGTGACCAATACTGACTGATAAAACACCCCCATGTTGACCAATACTGACGGTATAAACAGCCACAATGGACTAGTACTGAGACCGGTGTATAAACACCCATCAGTTGTGACCAATACTTGACGGTAGTAAAAACACACGATGCTGATCTTCAATACTTGACGGTAATAACACCACTCCACAGTCTGATGCTCTAATACTCTGACTTATAAACACCATCATGTGATCCAAGATCTTTGGGACTGGCTGATAAACTACCCACAGTGTGACTGCAAGTACTGTATCGGTTATCAAATACACCCACCGTGATCCATATACTGACTGTCTAATAACACCCACATGTGACCATAATTGCGTGATAAACACCCACATGTGATCATATTACTGACTGTACAAACACCCTACACGGGGGATCCATACAAATGTATAAAACACCTATTGTGACCATAAAACGACTGTTATAATAATTACCACCCCATCTTGTGACCAAAACCGAATGTATAATACACCACATTGGATCCATAATGTACTGTACCAAACACCACTATGTGTGATCTGCAACCAATGGTATAAACACCCACTCTTTGGTCTTGTTGTGTGACTCAAAAGCTCGACTTGTATAATACACCCTACTTGTGTGACGATAAAATCCCCTTGCTCCAGCGCGGACCCCCACTGACCCTGACTGTATAATGACACCCACTTGTTGGCTGGGGCAATCACCGACTGTATATTTTTCGTAACATCCTTCACTTTTGTTGTTTTGTGATACTAATATAGTGACTGTGTTAATATCTACTACCCTAGTTTTCATGTGGACCGCCAATACTGACCGTGTACTATAATCACTTACCCTTACACGGTGATCTGGCAACATAACGTGTTTATTATGAACACCAATTTTGGATCTCGAAAGTAATCGACTGGTATTAACCCGCATCTTGTGATTGGTCCAAAACCGATCTGATAAACAATTCCCATTGTTGTATTGACAAAGATACGACGTCAAATCGAACTCACTTGTGACCAAAATTCCCGTACTGTATAAATGCACCCATCTTCGTGCATCCAAAATACCGTGACTTTGTATAAAAGTGGCCCACCTTGTGAGCCAAAGATAACTCGTCTGTAGCAGATAGCACCCGAAGGTTGGTGAGGCAGGTACGCTGATGACGGGTTGGGATTGTAGGGGAAGGCGGTGACCCGCGGTACACGATATATCGCTCTGCTGAGTTGGAATGGAGCGGGTTCTATAACGACCCACTACGGTAGCCACGACCTTGGACTGTGAGTAAATCACCCACAGTAGCCATACCGACCTGACTGTAGTATAATAAACCCACACGTAGCCCGGACGACTGTAGTTAATAACACCACAGCACGTATCAGGTTATGGACCGACTGTTATAAAAACATCCCACATCTAGCTCGAGGACCGAATGTAATAATACCCAACTAGAGCCAGGACCGGACTGAGAAAAAAGCACCCACTACTGTTAGTCCAGGGATACGGACTGTACTGTAACACCCCACACTGTAGGCCGCATGGACCGACTGTATAAACACACAACACGTAGCCAGGGACAGACTGTATCAAACATGGCCACCCTGATAGCCGAGCGACCGACTGTTAATAAAGCACCGCATGCACGTAGCCATGGACCGTTGCTTCACTGTATAAGACATTACCCTACAATGTAGCGAGACCGGAGCTGGTATTAAAACACCGCACAGTGCCCCTGGATGTCCGGATGTTATAAAATCCCACTACGAAGGCCAGGGCTGACGTATAATGAACCAACAACGTAGCAATCGATGGTCTATTATACATCCATCATAACGTAGGCGACACATCGCGACGTATAAAACACCCACACGTAGCCACGACTGACTGTATAAACACCCACACGTAGCCAGGACGACTGTCTTTATAACATCCACACGTAGCGCATGGATTCGAGCTGTATAAACACCACATGTGACCAGATACCGAGGCTTATATATTAACACCAGCACTTATGTCTGCATTCAATTCACTATTCTGACAGTATAAACCCGTGACATCATGGGCCATAGACCTACTGAAATATAAACCGCCCACATTTGTGGCCACTCATGACCTGTGTCCAAACATGCCACCCTGAACAAACCAGGAAATATATACCACTGACCGTGACCCAAACATCAGAATTGTGGCCCCCTAGCGTCTGGATATGACACGCGGATCCGACACAGTCATAGTCCCCGTCTGGTAGGTTATGTATATGTAAGCCTTTCCTTCTCAGCCTTACTATCCTAGTTTGATGGTATGGTTCTCCAGGTAGTTAATAGGGTGGGGGGGGGGTTTAGTAGGATTTAATATTAGCTAGGTGGTGGGGGTTGGTGGAGGATGTGGTGTGGGTGGGGTATGCCTTAGTAGGAGGGGATGTGAGGGAGTTGGCGTGTGAGTGTGGGTGGATGGTTTGATGGGATGATTGGTTCGAGAAGGCGGGGTATAGAAACGGGTTTTTGTTTAGGGTTACTGGGATAGATACTTTATATAGAGGTAAACCAGGAAGAAAGCTCATAAAAAACAGTTATTGGAATTATTAAAGAATGTAGAATAGTCTCGTGTTGATTTTTCTGTCAAACGCTTCACACCGTAGATACGACGGAGATGCATGTTTTATATTAACTAATACATGTGTCTACCTCCCGGTCACTCTGCCCCCTAGATTTGGTTAGCTGAATTGATGTGTTCGCCACGTATAGATGATTGGTTAATGATCTGGGTCCTAGATATACACCTCTAACATCCTGGAAGGGGATGGGTGAGATAGACAGGACGAGGGGGGCGCATAATCTCAGGCTTATTTAGTAGATCATTCACTGGCTCAGTAAACGTGACATTATCGTTTAAATAAATGTGATCACTCCCTTAATAAGTTATTGTAACCAGTTTATAACTAAGACTTAGTCTGTGTTTATACCTATGAACCATGTAATAATAACTAGGCAGTACATTTATTAAACCAGCAATATAAGATTAACCGTAGTAAACCTAGTTAACCAGTAAACTAACTAGTCAGGAAAGCTATTATATCCAGTAAACGAACGAGTCAGTAAAACCTATTAACCAGACACTACACCTAAGCCAGTAAAGTATAACCATGTAGACACTAACTCGTCAGTACCTATGAACGCGTAACCTAACTAGTCAGTAAACCCTATAACCAGCCAAACTAACTAGTCCAGTAACTATAACCATGTAAAGCAACTAGCAGTAAACTATTATACCAGCAAACTTAACTAGTCAGTAACCCGTGATTAACCAGTAGAACTAACTAGTCAGTAAAGATCTATAACCAGCAACGAAACTAGTCGAGTAAACGACTTGAACGAGTAAAAGAACTAGTCAGTAATAAGACCTATAAACCAGTAAAACTAACTTAGTCAGTAAGCTATGACCAGTAAACGAACTAGTTCAGTAAAGCTATTAACCAGTAAACTAACTGCCAGTAAAGTTATGACAGTAAAAACTAATAGTCGTAAACATATTAACCCAGTAACCGTAACTAGGTCAGGAGAAACCTATGAAACCGGCCCACCTCAGTAGTCCGTAAGACTAGTTTCAGCCAGGTAAAATTAACAGTCCAGGTGACACCTGACTGAACCAGCAAACTAACTAGTCCAGTACCACCTATTAACGCAGCGACCCCTAAACTAGTCAGTAAATATAACGCCAGCAAAGGACAAGCTAGTCAGAAAAGCCTACTAATCCAAGCAAACTAGGAGCTAGTCTAGTGATATTCCTTAGTACCCAGTCAATATTAACTAGTCCGTGTAGAAACCTATTCTAACTCAGCGAACTCAACTAGTTTGTCCTTAGAAGAGCGCGATATAACTGCCAGATTACCAACTCGTTCTACCTGTCAGGGCTTATGCTGGCTCACAAGCTGCCCAATGACCTATTAACACAGCTCAGACTCACACTGAGATCAGTGGCTCCTGAACGTACCTCACTCATTGCGAACAGTGGAAACTCTATACTGATGGTCGGGTAACATCGTATTAACAGTCCAATATCGGATATGCTAGTCTTAGTCAATCTACTAACTCAGTATAACTATACTAGTCTATGTAATTTCCTACTAAGTCTGCAAGACAATACTAAGCTATGTAAGCCGTAACCTACTAAACCAGTAAACTAAACTGGTAAGTGATAACTAGCAAACTAACTAGGTAGTACCTGGGATTTAAGCAGTAAACTAATAGCGCAGTTAACGTATTTAGCCACCGAAACATAGAACCAGTAAGTTACGCTAGCCAGGGTAAGAATTACTAAGCAATAGATTTACCGTGTAGTAGCAGCAGGATACGATTCACCCCAGTGTTATCTGCATTGATGAAGGATTTCCTGAGGTCGCGGAGACACTCTAGAGACGATGCCCGTATATGTCAGACCCTTGGAGGGCACCTCACATGGACCATGGTGACATCTGAACGTAAGTACACATCCTGACTTTAGTTTACTGGCTAGTTAGTTTACCGGTTAGTATGTTTACCTGCTGGTTAGTTTATTGCTTAGTAATTTTACTGGCTAGTTAACTTACTGGTTAATATGTTTAGTGGCTAAATAGTTAATGGACTAGTTATTACGGACTATATTGCTGGTTAATAGGGTTTACTGAAGTTTAGTTGTGCAGCTTAATAGCTTTTAATGAGCTAGTTAAGTTACTGGTTAATAGTGTTCGTACTGACTAGTTTGTGTGGTTAAGGAGTGTTTACTGACTGTTAGTTACTGGTTTATAGGTTACTGACTAGTTAGTTTGCTGGTTAATACGTTTACTGACTAGTTAGTTTACTGGTTAATAGGTTTACTGGCTAGTTAGTTTGCTGGTTAATACATTTACTGACTAGTTAGTTTGCTGGTTAATGTTACTGACTATTTAGTTTGTGGTTAATACGGTTTACTGGACTAGTAATTTACTGGTTAATAGGTTTACGACTAGTTAGTTTGCTGGTTAATAGGTTTACGCTAGTTAGTTTGCTGGTTAATAGGTTTACTGACTAGTTAGTTTGCTGGTTAATAGGTTTACTGACTAGTTAGTTTGCTGGTTAATAGGTTTACTGACTAGTTAGTTTGCTGGTTAATAGGTTTACTGACTAGTTAGTTTGCTGGTAATAGTTTAGACTAGTAGTTTACTGGTTAAAGGTTTACTGAATAGTTAGTTACTGCGTTATAGCTTTACTGGTCTAGTTTGTTTATGGTTAATAGCTTACTGACTAGTTAGTTTACTGATAATAGCTTTATGCACTAGGTAGTTTTATTGGTTTAATAGTTACTGACTAGTTAGTTACTTGGTTAATGGTTTTACTGGACTAGTTAGTATGCTGGTTTAATAGTTTACATGACTAGTTAGTTTAATGGTTAATAATAGGTTTACGGACTAGTTAGTTTGCTGGTTATATAGGTTTAGGACTAGGTTACGTTTACTGGTTAATAGGTTTACTGACTAGAGTTGTTTACTGGTTAATAGGTTTACTGACTAGTTAGTTTACTGGTTAATAGGTTTACTGACTAGTTAGTTTACTGGTTAATAGCTTTACTGGCTAGTTAGTTAACTGGTTAATAGCTTTACTGACTAGTTAGTTTAATGGTTAATAGCTTTACTGACTAGTTAGTTTACTGGTTAATAGGTTTACTGACTGTTAGTTTGCTGGTTAATAGATTTACTGGCTAGTTAGTTTACTGGTTAATAGGTTTACTGACTAGTTAGGTTACTGGTTACAATTAAGGGTTATTGCTTGTTTAGCGATTGTCACGTTTACTGGGCAGTGATGATCATTAAATAATCCTGTTTGTCTGTTCATGGATGTTGAGGTGTTTCTAGGACCCCGTCATTACATCATCTATAGGTCGGGAAACCTCATTGCTAAGATTGGTGGGCAGAGTGGACCATGTGCCATGGATGTTAATTAATAAATGTCCCGTAGTAGATGGGTGGAAGGTTTACAGGAAAAATAAACACGAGACTTTCTACATGTGTAATATTCAAAAAATGTTTTATTATGGTTTTCTGTTTTTATATTAAAGTATATGTAATAAAAAAAAAACCTTTCTTACCCTTTTATTTAAAGGTAACACTGCTAAGATAACATAATAAACCCCCCCACACTTTACTAATAGGAATAACTGGGGGGGGAGAGGCTTCAATCTAACCTACAGACTGGGATTGACTGTGTCTGTCCGTGGTCATTCACAGACGCTGGTGGCCACATGCTGATGTTTGGGTACGGTCAGTGGTTATATTTCCTTGTTTGTTCAGGGTGGCTGTTTGTAAAAGGGTCAGTGGTGGCCACATGTGGGTGTTTATTCAGTAGGTCTTGGCCATGTGTCGGTGTTTATACTGTCGGTTGTGGCTACGTGTGGGTGTTTATACAGTCGGTAGCAATGTGGTGTTATACAGTCGCCAGGCTAGTGTGGAGTTATCAGTCGTCCGGCTACGTGTGGGTGTTTATACAGTCGGTCGTGGCTACGTGTGGGTGTTTATACAGTCGGATGTGGCTACGTGTGGGTGTTTATACATCGGATGTGGCTACGTGTGGGTGCTTATAAGTCAGCCCTGGCTACGTGTGGGAGTTTATTTACAGTCGGTCCTGGCTACGTGTGGGTGTTTATACAGTCGGTCCTGGCTACGTGTGGGTATACAGGTCTGGCTAGTGGGTTATACAGTCGGTCCTGGCTTGTGGGGTGTTTATTCAGTGGTCTGGCTATGTGGTGTTTATACAGTCGGTCCTGGCTACGTGTGGGTGTTTATACAGTTGGTCCTGGCTACGTGTGGGTGTTTATACAGTCGTCTGGCTACGTGTGGGTGTTTATACAGTCGGTCGGCTACGTGTTGGTGTGTTTATACAGGTGGTCCTGGCTACGTGTGGGGTGTTTATACAGTCGGTCCTGGCTAGTGTGGGTGTTTATACAGTCGGTCCCTGGCTACGTGTGGGTGTTTGTTTAGTACAGTCGGTCCTGGCTACGTGTGGGTGTTTATTTGATCCGTATTCCTGGCTACGGGGTGGTGTTATAGACGTCAGTCTGGCTACGTTGGGTGGTAACAGCGGTTTGTCACAAAGTGGGGGGGGTTTATACAGTCGGTTTGGTCCAATGTGGGGTGTTTATACAGTCGGTTTTGGTCACTAGTGGGTGTTTATACAGTCGGTTTGGTCACAAGTGGTTGTTTATACAGTCGGTTTTGGTCACATTGGGTGTTTATACAGTCGGTTTTGGTCACAAGTGGGTGTTTATACAGTTGGTTGGATCCACGTGCTGTGGGGTGTTTACGTACAGTCAGTATTGGTCACATGTGGGTGTTTATACAGTCAGTATTGGTCACAAGTGGGTGTTTATACAGTCGGTTTTGGTCACAAGTGGGTGTTTATACAGTCGGTTTTCGTCACAAGTGGGTGTTATACAGTCGGTTTTGGTCACAATGGGGGGTGTTTATACAGTTGGTTGGGTCCACGTGTGGGTGTTTGTACAGTCAGTATGGTCCACATGTGGGTGTTTATTACAGTCGGTTTTGTGGTCACAAGTGGGTGTTTATACAGTCGGTTTTGGTCACAAGTGGGTGTTTATACAAGTTGTGGATCCGTGTGGGTGTTTGTACAGTCAGTTATTGGGCACAGTGGGTGTTTATACCGTCAGTATTGGTCACAAGTGGGTGTTTATACAGTCAGTATTGGTCACATGTGGGTGTTTAACGTCAGATTGGTCATGTGGGTTGTTTATACCAGTCGTATTGGTCACATGGGATACAGTCAGTTGTCACAGTGGGTGTTTATACCGTCAGTATGGTCAATGTGGGTGTTTTATACCGTCAGTATTGGTCACATTGGGTGTTTATACAGGGTTGGTCACTGTGGGGGTTATACAGTCGTATTGGTCACATGTGGGTGTTATACAGTCAGTTGGTCACATGTGGGTGTTTTACAGTCAGTATGGTCACTGTGGGGTTTTATAGTCAGATTGGTCACATGTGGGTGTTGTTTATACCGTCAGATGGTCACATGTGGGTGTTTATACCGTCAGTATTGGTCACATGTGGGTGTTGTGTTACACGTCAGTATGGTCACAGTGTGGTGTTTGTACCCGTCAGTATGGTCACATTGGGGTGTTATACAGTCAGTATTGGTCACATGTGGGTGTTTATACAGTCAGTATGGTCACATGGGGTGTTTATTACCGTCAGTTATTGGTCAATGTGCGTGTTTATACAGTCAGTATTGGTCAATGTGGGGTGTTTGTTACCGTTCAGTATTGGTCACATGTGGGTGTGTGTTATACCGTCAGTATTGGTCACATGTGGGTGGTTTATACAGTCAGTATTGGTCACATGTGGGTTGTTTTTATACCGCTCAGTATTGGTCACATGGGGGTTTATACACGTCAGTAGTGTCAACATGTGGGGTGTTTATACAGTCAGTATTGGTCACATGTGGGTTTGTTATACCGTCAGTATTGGTCACATGTGGGTGTTTATACAGTCAGTATTGGTCACATGTGGGTGTTTATACCGTCAGTATTGGTCACAGTGGGTGTTTATACCGTCAGTATTGGTCACAATGTGGGGTTGTTTATACCGTCAGTATTGGTACACGTGGGTGTTTATACAGTCAGTATTGGTCACATGTGGGTGTTTATAACCGTCAGTATTGGTCACATGTGGGTTGTTTATACAGTCAGTATTGGTCACATGTGGGTTGTTTATTACCGTCAGTATTGGTCACATGTGGGTGTTTATACAGTCAGTATTGGTCACATGTGGGTGTTTATACCGTCAGTATGGTCAAATGTGGTGTTTTATACCGTCAGTATTGGTCACATGTGGGTGTTTATACCGTCAGTATTGGTCACGTGGGTGTTTATTACAGTCAGTATTGGTCACATGGGTTGTGTTTATACCGTCAGTATTGGTCACATGTGGGTGTTTATACCGTCAGTATTGGTCACATGTGGGTGTTTATACCGTCAGTATTGGTCACATGTGGGTGTTTATACACGTCAGATTGGTCACATGTGGGTTTTATACAGTCAGAATGGTACATTGGGTGGTTATTACGGTCACGTTTGTAACATGTGGGTGTTTATACGTCAGTAATTGGTCACATGTGGGTCGTTTTATACCGTCAGTATTGGTCACATGTGGGCGTTTATACCGTCAGTATTGGTCACATGTGGGCGTTTATACCGTCAGTATTGGTCACATGTGGGCGTTTATACCGTCAGTATTGGTCACATGTGGGCGTTTTTATACCGTCAGTATTGGTCACATGTGGGCGTTTTATACCGTCAGTATTGTGGTAAATGTGGGCGTTTATTACGTCAGTATTGGTCACATGTGGGTGTTTATACCGTCAGTATTGGTCACATGTGGGTGTTTATACCGTCAGTATTGGTCACATGTGGGTGTTTATACAGTCAGAATTGGTCACATGTGGGTGTTTATACAGTCCGTTGTGGCCATTATGTGGGATGTTCCGGGTCGGTGATGGCCACGTGTGGCTGATTGTACAGTCGGTGGTGGCCACGTGTGGCTCTGCATGATTTGGGGCCTATAATATATAATGTGGCATTGACTATAATTTTACCATGATGGACAAATCGTCACTGCAATAAACTGAATTAATAGTTCAGTGGGCGTCCTCGGAGCGACTGCTATGGTTGACCTGTGTAATATAGTAATAGCCGCTATGGTAATGGTCACCCTGATAATTGCCTATGGCAGAGGGATCTCTGGGCTCTCCGTGGTTCTCCCATTAGCTGGTGGATGGAGGGTCTCACATGCAGTCTCGGGGCACTCGGACTGGGGACATCTGTCTGTGGCTCTGGTGCAAAACAATATATGGGCTGTTTAGTGATGTCATTGGTTGATAGGATTGGCCCTGGAGAACATATCCCCTCCATGGGTGCATTGGAACCTGGGCTCTAAGGCCAGTGCCATATTCCAAATGAGGCCTTACCAGTGCCTTGTAAAGAGGGAGAATAATATTTTTCTCCCTTGAATCCATTCCCCTCTTTATACAAGACAATATCTTGCTAGCTCTAGCTGTTGCTACCTGGCATTGTTTTTGGATCCCAACCAATCTTTAGACAAAATCAGATCATCGGAGTGATCAGACATATCGGGAAAATCATGGGCAACACTGTGGTCTTCAGTGCAGCATAGGCACTGCCACCTTAATTCCCAAAGCTACCAAATGCTACCAGTCAGTCTATTGGTAGGTAGTGAGACAATCAGGATCATTGGGACATGGTCTACCCATGTTTACCAGGCCTAAGGGTTAACCGAGTCCAGCCAACCAGTGCCGTAATTCGGTCATCTGGGATAAAAGATCTCAATGATATGTACGAAAAATGGGCCGACGGAGTTGGTAATTGGTCTGTTCCTGTGTGTGCAGAGTTGGACATGTTTATTTCTTACAGTCCGGCTACCCAGCGATCTATCTTCTGGTAGGTGTTACCAGGCAGTCCGGCTACCCAGCGATCTATCTTCTGGTAGGTGTTACCAGGCAGTCCGGCTACCCAGCGATCTATCTTCTGGTAGGTGTTACCAGGCAGTCCGGCTACCCAGCGATCTATCTTTGTAGGTGTTACCAGGCAGTCCGGCTACCCAGCATCTATCTTCTGGTAGGTGTTACCAGGCAGTCCGGCTACCCAGCGATCTATCTTTTGGTAGGTGTTACCAGGCAGTCCGGCTACCCAGCGATCTATCTTTTGGTAGGTGTTACCAGGCAGTCCGGCTACCCAGCGATCTATCTTTTGGTAGGTATTACCAGGCAGTCGTTGGCCTGTGTGGACCTCCTACATAGGTTATAGGATTGTCGGGTGGATAATTACTGCTTCGGCACGTGTGGAGAAATCTGCCGATGGAAGCATCTTGCAGTTATCCCGGTTGCTCCCCCATAGCACAGTACAGGCTGCCCGACTACTGCAGAACAGTCTGTCTGTTGGGGATTGGAAATCAATCGTCTAGCGATCGCTGCAAACAAGGTTTATAGAGGACAAAGATGAAGAGGAATCTCTTACCCTGGAAGGGTTCCCAGACTTAAAGGAGAACTAAACCCAATTTTTATACTCCAGAATCTGAAAACAACCCCCCTAAAAACACCAATAAACTATAAAATGCCACTTTAGTAAACTCTATTAAAGTAAATCAAAGCCTGGTAAGAACTGGATGAAGTATCTGTGTGTATGGGCAGTGTCAGACCACACCTCCTGACCTCAGTCACATGCTTCCTTCTTTATCTGTCCTGTAAAAGGATTGGCTAGAGATTATTAATGGGTGTGACCAACTGTAACAAGTTTCTGTCATAGCTAAGGACTGAGCATGTGCAGAACATAATGGTCGTTGACCAAACTGTCTGATACTAGAATGGTGAGAAGTAAAGCACAAACCATATGTTATTTAGGTAAATTTCCCAGCGCCCGTATCAAAATGAGAGGTAAGACACTGATTACTGGTTTTATATCAAGGTGTCCTGACTTCTGGTTCAGTTTTGTTCTGTGGCTTTAGTTGTCCTTTAACATTGTTCGCTATGTGATCAGACCGGGCTGCAGTACATCGCAAGGTAAAGTTTCACTGTTCAGACACCTTAACTAGAACAACACAGGGAACCCAAACACTAGAGGGCGCTGGTGTGCAACATGTTAAAACAAGGGTGACCGTATAATTAGACGTGTCTTACAATCTGAGCACCCTACGATAAACACACATCCTATCAGTTTGTCTATGGGACTGCACCTGGTACAGGGAGAATAGAAAGACTCCTGAGAATGAGGTTATTTGTCAGGTAGGTGTTCAGTTGGGGTGTTACCGACCATTAGACCTGGCAAGGGATATGAACCTCTCAATTCAGACTCAATGTATAGTATAGTATAAATATATATTACAGTATATAATATAGTATAGTACAGTATAGTACAGTATAGTACAGTACAGTATAGTA